>JANBTS010000001.1:262839-421574 GCA_027578955.1 Coemansia sp. RSA 1250 | reverse complement strand
GCTGCTATGTCAAGTACTTGAACCAGCGTGGCCCGCTGGCTGCTCATCTTAAGGATCTGGCCGCGTAATTTTTGGACAGATTTTTTTTCTTTTTGGGAATATATAGGGTGCCTAAAAAGCCTTGATAAAAGTAGAATAATTACAATGGTTTACTACCATTTGTAATCTATTGAAAAAGATAGTGTTTATGATACTGGGTCACTTCTTATTACTCGGTAGAAAGTTCACATCTGTCGCTTTCGCTGGTTATTTTTACAGAGCGAATTTATTCAGTAGGTTTCCTCTTATTTTGAACAAGAAGCAACAAATGATTTTATATCGCAAAAAATCCCATATAACCTGGAACTTAGTCGGACGGTTCGTCTTCAACGCCATATGTTTCTTTAAATCCTTTGGAGACATGAGCATCGGGAGCCGTACTTCCAGATATTCTTGCGGCATTCTTCCGAAGAGCTGGCTCAAGAGGCTTTCTACGATCAATGCCAGATCCATTGGCCTCATCAGCACTCGTATCGTCATCAGCACTCCCCATAGAGTCATCCGAATCATTATAAGGTTTATCCTGATGAACATATTTGCCTTCCAAATGATAATGCTGTTGACGCATCTTTTGGAACCTCTCATGCTTGGCTTTGGCTTCTTCGTCTTGTGCTTCATCTTCGCTTTCCGATGCCCAATCGAAAGGCGCTACTACTTGGGCTCGTTTAGGTGATGATGCTACCGAGGATGACCGTGAGGACATGTCGGATGTTAGCTTCAGGTCTTCCAGGTCTTCCAAATCTACATCGTTCTCTTGATTGTAATGGATATATGGTGTGCGTGGCTCATCAACCTTCATTGTTGCGTCCTTTTGCGCCTCGGTAATTCGCAAATTGTCTTCATCCCAACGCAAACTACATAAAAAAAGCCATTTAAAATTCAGCTTCACCAAGGATGTGGTGTTTACTTACTGAACGTTGTTGCCAGGAGTATCTGCTGTCTTTTTCAAAATGCCCTTGGGCTTTATGTTGTAATTAAAGTCGGTCGGCTGGCTCATTCGTCAAATGGGCTAATATAATGCAAAAGTTGAACTATAAAGAAAAGAAAAAGGCTGACATCCAAATTTTTTCTCACCACAAAGTCACATGCTTTATTAAAAAAGGAGGAAGCTACATGAACAGCTCATGGTCTGCCTTGAACTGGATTTTTTGCGGAGCAACGGCAAAATGCAATGCGTTGGGCGGCAAAGAGGCAGCGGGAGGCTGGGCAGTGGCAGGAGGCAGCCCCGGGCTGCTTGAAGAGGGCGTAGGCGTGGGTGAGTTTGATGATGGCGATACCGAGTTATGCAGTTTGGGTAGCGACATGTGTGCTGGCGGTGTGGCAGTGCCGCCTATTAAGGCCGACGGGTCGATGCAGTCTTGGGTAAAGTACATGAGCTGGCCGGCGGCCGACTGCCCCGATGCTAGCGGCTCAGCCACTTGCGCTTGCACGAGATTGTGCATAAACATTCTTGATTGCTGCTGATGCTGTTGTGATGACGGTTTGGCAGTTACGGATGACGGTAGCTCGGGCGATGCCGTCGACTCGGAGCTCTCTGAGGCCAAGCGCGGAAACTGTGCTGTAGCTGCATTGGTGCTTAGCTGTGCCGGTGCACTGCACATCATGCTCATGGCAGCTGCCATGGCTGACGCATCGGCAGACTGCGGCATGTTTGCCAACAGATGCGGCTGTATAGACGCCGGAACGCTCATAGGAAGCAGCTGTTGTTGAGAAGAGACTTGAGCAGACTGTGGCTGCTGCTGGTTATACACCGACAAGTAGTCAATGATCTGCATAAGATATTGCTGAGTCAGTGGCTCTTGCTCCGGCTCCGGCTCCTCGTTCAGCTGTGGGAAAGCAACAGATACATTGCAGGCAGCAGACGCCGAAGCAGGCTGTTGCTGCTGAGGCGGCAGCTGCAAGGGCTGAGACAGCAGCAGAGGATTGAAGCCAAGGGACCGCGAAGCCACTGGAGCGGACATAGGGTCTTCCTCGATGGTCTCAAATGTATGACAGCGGCTACGTGTAGCAAAGCGCGGGTCGGGAGTATGCATAGGCAGCATATCTGACGTGGCAGCACGCTGGGGTACTAGCGAGACAGGCGAGCTGAAGGGCACAGAAGGAGCAAATGTGTGCAAGTGTGGGATGCTCAGCGTAGGCTGCATGGGCGGAGGGCGCATCGGCGACGCAGGCGTGTACGTGTCAACATGCTGCAGTGACATGGCCTGTGCGGCATAGGCGGCAAAGTCGCGGAAGGCACGCGATGCAAACAACGGAGTTTGAAATATCGGATGGGTATCCACTAGTACGGCAGTGTGTGGGTCGGCCATCAGCGCCGCAGTATCCTGCAGTAGCACTGAGGCCAGCTCCCGCATCAGACGCAGGCTGGCAGTGCGCTCGGCCCGTGCAACGTCTTCCGAGTGAGCAGCACTCATACTGTGCGAGCGCTGACGTGAGGCATAGGCAGGCTTGGCAGGACGCGGGGGCAGGTCGGTGCCGAGCCACGGAAAGACCTGGGCCAGCAGGTGGTCTGGGACCTGCAGACGTGTGCGCGCGGGAGCGCGAAATGCGTGAGGTCCGTCCGAGTGGACGGGCGGCGGGTTGTGACCAGCCAGCACCAGCGTCAGGTCAAAAAATGTCTGCTGCCGAGTGACGCCTGGACGGCGGTGGTGCACACGCCATTTCTCCAGGCGCACAACCTGCGGCGCTGACAGTCCCAGCGCCTCGGCCATCATCTTGTCGCGACGGCGAATCATATGTGCGTCAGGTGCAGGCTTCAGTGCCGCAGCTGCATGCGATAGCAACGGTGTAATTTCATCCAGTACCATCTGCACGCGTGCGTCGTCAGGAAGGAACATGCACGAGTCGTCTGCAGCGGGTAGGAACAGCGGCTGCGTCAGCCATGTTGCTACGTCGCACATGGCTGCCTGGGCCAGTGCCGACGGCCGCGCCTGCCACTGGGCAAACAGTAGCAGCGCCACGGCATACCACGGGCACAGCAGCGGGGTTACATGGCGGGCCAGCGACACCTCGGCAAAGCGTGCAGTAGGCGCTGCAGGGTCTGGGCTAACGCGGAACTCCAGGAACGGCACCGTCGTGTGCTCTACCAGCCGTGCGTCTGTGCGCAATGCCAGCGCCAGCGAGTCCAGCCGCAGATGCAGCCGCCTTGCGCCCGGAATCCACGTAGATGCGCCCAGACAGTAAAATGCCCATGCACGGATGCTGGCGAGTGGGTCGTGTTCTGGTGCCAGCAGCGCACGTACCAGTGCATCTTCCTGGTCTGGGCCAATTGGCAGCGCCGTGTAATGCCGCTCGGGCTGCGTGCGCGGCCGCTCGCTAGCCGTAGCCTCGCGAATCGCATACTTGGTATTGAGATAGCTCAGCGCGTGCAGCGGGTTGTCCTCATCGGGCTTGCGGTACCGCCGCCACAGCGCAAGAATCCCGCCCTCCACGTACCGCCGTGCTGACTGGTACGACATTGACCCGCCAGCCCCCGCCTGCCCCGTCTTGCATGGCAGCCGTGGTGTCTGCGTTGCCCACGTCAAGAAGCCTGACAGCTTTTCTTCGTTGACCAGCGTGTAGTTTGGCTCTGGCAGCGTGCGGCAGTAGCGGAACCACGCACACACGTGCGTCACATACGCCTTGACAGTCGTTACCGAACACTGGTGGTCAGGGTCGATCAGCGTCTTGGCCAGCATCACGTCTTGCGAGTGACCCTCGTACAGGTCCTTGCTACCGCCCGTCCGCGACCGCTTGCGCTGCTTGGGCATATCGTCGCGTATTGCCGACACACGCTTTGGCAACGCTGCTGCCTCCATATCGGCTGTGTGTTACTGATAAGGCTCTGATCGTGCTCTGCCTGCTTAAATGCAAGCTCTGATCGCGCTTCTTCCCGGCGGTAACGTTGGGAAGGAGATAGGCAAAATGCGGAGTACGAAACTTATTTTTGGGGGTAGCGAAAAAAAAAACAACCCGGGTTGCGTAACGTGGCTGTAATGGGCTGAAAAATGCGGTTTTCCCCCGTGCGTTACTCACAAGCAGTCTTAATCACCAACTGTGCAGCCCGCTAATAACCAAGCGGTCCAATGTCTTACAGCAGTGCAGCTTATATGCTGCTGAGAAAATATATGCTGGTTATGTGTGGAGGCAAAGGGAAGATGTAACTGTCCCCTTTTTCTATAGGTCTGTGGCAGTAAATAAACAGAGCTGGGGTTTGTTGCGGCTAAACTAATAGTGTAGGCTAAGTGATAAGAAGGGGATATCGATAGTATACGAAATAGATGGCTATTTGAAAAAGAAGAGAAAAAAAGTACCCTCGGGCAAACTGTAAGAGCTGCAAAAAATGCAACGAAAAAAAGATCTGCCTCCTCCCCCCCTCCTTGTAAGCTTGTGCCTTTTGGAAAACAAGAAAAGTGTTTGCCTTGTGCCTCAATTATTTTCTTAGCGTCTCAAAAAGGGGGAGTTGGAATGAAGTGCCGTTTTTTACCACTCCCAACTCGAAAAACTAACGTCTTTGACTCTTCAAACAATGACATTCCATTTCGCTAGTCTTTATGCTGCTTCGAACGTAATGTGCGAGCAGCCTTTGAAAATGGGCCTGTGAAAAAACCCCCACTCACGAGATGGTTTAGGTGTTCTGGGTCCAATTCCATACCCACACATTCTATTATTGCTACATGTGTTTTTTGATTATACATGCCAGAGTACGAAAAAAAATCCGCACCGGCATTTCCCATGCCAAACAATGTGCCTGCTCCTTTTTGTTTTGGTATTCTATTTGAGGCAATTATAAAAAGCCTTTGTTTTCATTGTATAAAAACAGGTCCTTTTTGCGGCGCATTCTATATTTTTTCTGTGAAGGTTGCAAGATAACCTTGGTGTTTTGACGAGCCAGCTCTTTAGCAGTCTATATTGCACATCCTTGTTCAGATTGCGCTTTGATCCATGTCCAAAAGCAAGAGATCGGCCCCTCTCTTCCCCCAGTATTTGTGGCTAGAAAATAAAAATAATGCACTGTGCAAAGCACGCAAAAGCCACAAAGAGGCTTGAGGTGGGAATCTATTTTTCACTATTAGCCGTCAGTAATATGGCTGGATATAGGACGAGGGTAACTTTCGGGTTGTGGCGCGCAAATCGTGCCAGTTAATCTATCAAGTGCTGGCAGTTTACAGCCAGGACCATATTAGCCTTTGGCATATGACCACGCTTTTGTTCGCACTCCTCGTGATGCCAGGCATTGTCGCGTGCTGCTCTATTTTGACAGATATTGCATAAATAGACTAAGCATGGATTATTGGTAGCTGCAAGAAACTAACAAAGCGCATGTGTATTGAAGAAACAGCATAAAAAATTAGTTGTTCTTGGCCTTCTCGGCAGCCTTCTTTTCGGCAGCTTTAATGGATGCCTTGTCCTTGTTGCTGCGCAGAGCTCGGTTAAGGTAATAGCCACCAACAATGGAAACGCAGCCGCCTACCAGGAACAACGACATTGTCAGAAAGAACATATCCGCTGGAGACATTTCCGACTCAGTGCGGTCGTCAAACTCCGGCCTAATCACTCCATACTGATCAAAAATATCCACATAGCCGGGTGCTACCGTTGCCATAACACTCGACGCCGTCTCGATTATCTTTGCTGCTACCGACTCGCTCATTTTCGGAAAGTACTTTTGTAAATGTCAGAATTGCGGAAAAATAGAGGAAGGAAAGATGGCTATCTCTCTTACGGAATACTACAGAGTTTAGCAGTATCGTTTTGAGGCGACTTATTAGCAAAAGTAAAAGAATAGAAAAAAGGCAAGAGCGAATACGTATTAGCAGTATAGAAATCCATGTTCTTTGATTTAAAATCAAAGATCCGCATGCTTTATGGGCAGTGGAGAAGATTGAAGTGTGGAGACCAGAAAAAAGTAATGGACAATAACCAGTATAATTACACTGTAAAAGGCCAGGGCAATGCCTCCAGAAAGTGCATGTGCTATGGGGGGCCAAGCACTATCGCCGTTAGTCTAGTCGCCTAAAGATCCAGTATCTTTCTGGCTCTCTAGCCATTGTTTATATGCCTGGTATGAGTTTGGCACTGCCGGATTATACACGGCATGGGGATCGAATGTCCTTTTGTTCTTTACGTTGCTATTCTTTTTGCTCGAAGCTGGCAGATATTCTGCTAGCGAGTTTAGCATAGGCCGTTTAGGCAAAGGAGGCTGAGACGAGGAAGGCTCTTCTGCCGTCAAAGCGGCTTCTTCCCAGCGCGAAGCTAGCGCCAATGCGTCTTTAGGTTTTGTAGATCGTTGTTTGGATGTAGGTTTAGGTCGACGCAGGTTGGGAACCAGCTCTGGGCGAGACCACGAGCGGGTCTTTTCCGCATCGGGCAACGGCTCTTGTACGTCATTCGGAGCGCTTTCAGATCCCTTGGGCGGCGGCAAATCGCCAAACAGCGTCATTGCTAGAAAATAAAAACTTGCACTGGAAATACACTACCAACAAATAAATAAACCGATAAAAGAACATGTCTATTGTGGGCCAGCAAAGTGCTCCGCTACCACTCGGCGCTGAATCTTGCCCGTGGCAGTACGAGGCAAATCGGCAGCTACAAAAACACGCTTAGGCACCTTGAACTTTGCTACATGTTCAGCCATAAACGACTTGACGGAATCCTCAGTGACTTGAGCACCTTGCTTGGGCACAACTGCAGCATTGACTTCCTGGCCGTACATCTGGTCAGTAACTGCAAAGCTAACTGCCTCAGCGACCCCAGGACACTTGAGCAGCACGGCGTCAAGTTCCAGAGGCGAAATCTTCTCGCCACCACGGTTGATCAGTTCCTTGATGCGGCCAGTCAGCACAAGATAGCCGTCAGCATCCAGATAGCCCTGGTCGCCAGTACGGAACCAGCGTGCCTCGGTAAATGACTTGGCATTGGCTTCGGAATTGTTCAGATATCCTGGCGTGACGTTGGGGCCGCGTACACACACTTCACCTAGCTGGGCTTCAATACCGCTGTCGTCAAGGATAGCAACCTGCACGCCTTGTGGCAGCCCCACGCTGCCGGGCTTGTGAACAGCGGGCGGCAGCGGATTGGAGCACATCTGATGGGCAGCCTCGGTCATGGCATAGGCTTCAAGCACCGGTGCCTGCAGCTTGTGTTCCAAGTCAGCCAGCACTGAAGGCGCCAAGGCAGAGGAACACGAGCGGATAAAGCGGATGTTGGGCAGTGGATTGGGCAGGTCATGGCGAAGCAGTATCTGGTGGATGGTGGGCACAGCCGAGTACCATGTGGCAGAAGAGTCTGCGTACTCTTGCCAAAAGCTGCTAGCCGAAAACCGCGGCGGCACCACTACCGATCCGCCTGCAAACAGCGATGCCAGCAAGGCACCAATCAGTCCATGCACGTGAAACAGCGGCATCACGACAAATGAGCGGTCGACTGGACTCAGCTTGTAGGTAGCCGCAATATTGGCCATGGATTGCGCAATATTTGCATGTGTAAGCGGCACTGCCTTGGGTCTTCCAGTAGTGCCCGACGTGTGCAGAAGCAAGGCCACGTCGGCAGGCTGCGGCGGCTCAGCCGCCTCCCGATGCTGTGCTGACGGGTTGGCAGCTTGACCGCCCAAAACCGCCAGACTCAGCCCAGCCTGTGGCTCCCATCCCACTGTCCACACAGGCACGTTAAGCTTGCGAGCTGCCTTCACGCCTTCATCCTGCTCGCTAGCACCTGAAGATACCACAAGCACTTTGCTTTGTGCATCTTCAAGATAAAACTCAATCTCCTCCTGCTTCATTGCTGGATTGAGTGGTGCTGCTGTTGCACGCAGTATGGTGGTGCCCAGGAAAACTAGCAGGCAGGCTAGACCGTTGGGCAGCAGTGACGAGATCACGGTGCCAGGCGGCAGCTGGCTACCAAACAGCTCCTCGGCCTGGCGCCGGAAGCGCTCACATTGGCCACGGATGTCGGCATATGCCAGAGTCAGACTCTGCGGATCAGACGACGCTGTGGTAAGCACCGCTGGCGAGCTGCCCTCGTTACGGAATATCGAAGCAATTGTGTCGGTCATTAGAATAAAAATAAAAAGAACACTTCAGCTAAATCCACCTTTTATACCATCACACACCCTAATCCCTCTACCTGAATAAATGTCCGCAGTTTGGCTCTAGACCTTGATCCCCTAGATCTCCTGTAGAAAAGACTAATCATGAGCCGCGGATCTGATCGAGGATCTGGCGCGCCAGCGACTGGACGCGCTGTGTCTCGTGCGTAGATGCAACTGTAGTAGAATCGTCGTCTGCAGATTCGGTGCCATGACCTGAAAATATGGTCGGTAGCAGCGCCCACGGTTTTGAGGGCTCACGAATGACAGCACATGCATCAACAGCAGCCAGCAAAGATGTGTCGGCAGTAAGCAAACGACGTGCCTGGCTTGAGCGACCAGCTAGCACCGCAGATATTAGCCATAGCGCAGCCGAGCGTGCAGCATCAGATGCAGATTCAGCGAGCTGCCGAGCTAGACCATCCCGCAGGCCACGCGGCCACAGGCGCAGCAGCTCCTCAACAGCCTCGGCACAACGCCCTGCCAGAGCACCCAGCGCCAGGCACGCACTGAGTTCAGCATCGGCATGTCCGCAGAGCAATAGACGTGCCAGAGGCACGCACAGTCCACGCTCAACTACTGGCCGCCATAACTGATCGTTTAGCGCAAATACGCTAAAGGCTGCCGCCAGCTCTGCACGCACCTGCGGACACTTTGTGACCAGCGCTGTTCCCAGACGATCCAGCAGATCAGCGTCCAGCAGCGCCTGCTTGTCGCCACTGTTGGCTGCCAGGTTGCGTACGGTTGCAATGGCATGACATTGCACGTCGGGATCGGTTGCATCCACAGCCAAATCTAGAAGCTCCGGCACCAGTCCAGCAACAACAATCGGCGTTTCGTTTGCGGCATGAATCGACAGATTGCGCAGACACGCAGCTGCCGATCCGGCTAGAGGCCCATGTGGGCTGTGGAGCAGTGGCAGTAAAATGTCCAGTGCGCCTTCCTCGACAATGTGCAACTGGAAGTGTGTGTCGGATGCCATGTTGCGTAGAGTCAGAGCCACTTGTGCTTGCACGCGAGGACGTCTTGTTTCCAGCGCAGCCAGCAGCTGCGGTACCAGCGTATGAAGAGCACACATGGCGTTGCGGCCCTCCGAGTCCACAGCAATGTTGCTCAGTGCAGTGGCTGCGTAGTACAGCGTGTCGTCGTCCCGGGCCTGCACCAGCTCAGCCAATGCAGCAACGGCTCCAGCATCCACCAACAGCCGCCTTACCTCTGCACGGTGTGTCATGTTGAGTAGTGCTCCCGCTGCATTACGCTGCACACGCATATCGCGCGACCGTGCCAGCCGCACCAGTGGCGGCAGCGCTCCGCTCCGTGCAATACGCAGTTTGTTCTCATCGTCGCCTGCCAAGTTGGTGATGCATCCCACCGCGTTGATCTGTGCGTCTGCTCCCGGCGCCAGCATCTGCCGCACCAAATGCTGCACGGCACCTAGCTCCACTACTAGCCGTCTGTTGGCTGCATCGCCAGCCAGATTCCCCAATGCTGCCGCCGCCGCCTGCTGCACATCTGCATGTGCTGCTTGTAGCAGATACACAATTGGCTCCAGTGCCTCGCGACCCACTGCGCGCACATCGTACTCGGATATCTCGCTGAATGCTGTTGCTGCTGATAGCTGGAGGTGGTGGACATCCGAGTGCGCCAATACTGTTAGAGCCTGTAGCGCAGGCCCGTCATAGAAACTGATTCGCGTATCAGTTTCAAATAGCTTTACCAGTGCTGCCACCGCCTGCCGCTCCTGGTCTGCTAGCAGCGGCTGGTACTCTGCATCTGCTGTTGCGCAGCATGATATCATTCCACCCATGTCGTGGTCGTAATGTTCCTCTTTTTCTTTAAATATATATAAATGGCTACTATTACAGTATCGTTATTGCAAAGTTCGTTATAGGCGTAAATATAGGAAGATGATACGATTTCTGGCCCGTGGACCCATCCCTTGCCTTCTTTTATATAGACCCGTACACAATAACGTTCCCTGTTTCTCTAAAAAAAAATACAGCCAAATAATTTGCAGCCTACAAAAGCCACCTGAATTTCCATTTTTGCTGTTTTCCCTTACCACAGCCTCTTTAAGTTCTGTTACATTTATCGCGCATATCGGATTCACCAAAATTTCTCTTCAAACAAAAAAGAACTCATTTCATTAGCGGCTAATGCGATGCACCGGCGTCGGCTTAACTCCGCTGTAGTAAGTGTGGTTGACATCAATAAGCCGCAATCCGCGTGCCTTGGCCAAATCGCTGGGAATGCGCTGAGTCTTCAATGCCTCAAACACAGTCTTGATCACATTCATCGGGTTCCGCGATCCATGAATCTTGCCAGCGACATCATGAATCCCAATGCATTCAAAGATCTCATGAATGATAGGTGCTACACGGCAGCCAAAGCCAGGCCGCCGCGCCCACAAAAGCAGCTTGGTCGCTTTGAACTTGTGCTCAATGTCATGGTACAATGTGCGGTCGTCGTAGCGAGGAATGTGCGTCATGTTTTTGATGGCATTGCGAGTGGCAAACAAAACTGCCTTGGCCGTCTCGTTGCTCTTGCCCTCGCCATATCCAGCCGATCCGTTCCCATTGCCTACAACAACTAGCGCATACATTGATGGTATCTTGCCTTTACGTGTCATTTGCACGGTGCGTTTTACTACCAAGGTTTTCTTTGCCAACCGCCGGAACACCTCATATGGGACTTGCAGGTCTTCTGTCCAGAACATCTCTGTGTCCTCGTTATCCTCCATCAGCGCCTTTGGCGGCGGATACTTGGGCAGATTGAGCGGTTCGCACATGTTTTGCTGCACAATGTTGTGCTCCTTGCGGACAATCAGCTCGGCTTGGCTCATTGCTGATGTTCCTGTGCCCAGCTCTGCTGCCTTTTGCTGCTTCCATAGGTTGATTACCGAGCTGTTCTCTTCTATGTCGTCGTAAATTGGATCAAACTTTGATAGATCGGATAGGTTTTGGTAAGCTCCTGCTGCAGTATTTTGTGGTTTGTCGTCCTTTGCCGAAACAAAGCTGCTGGTAAATGCTCGACTTCCTAATATGAAGAATACATTAGTTTTTGGCAGCGCTAATCACACAAGTAAATAGAAATACTTACCCAGCGAGCGTGTAAAGGTCCGTGCAACTCTCGTAACCGCAGACATTATTTGTTCAATTCAGCTCTATAGGAAATGTAAAGTCGCTAATCTAAAAAAAAAACCGATAAACAGTTTTTGATCATACTTGATCTTAATTTATATGAAAATTTTAGATCGTTGGGTGAAAGTTTGAACTTTTTTATCTTTCAGCTTCTTAAAATGTACTCTATTAAATCGCAGTTTAGCGTGTCAAAGACCAGAATCATTCTGTCCGAGTTGGCCAAAATAGGACCACAGACGCAGCACAAGCTCTATGAACATCTCCAGAAGGAATGCCCAAACGAGTTTAAGTCCGTTTCGCGTCACAAATTCAAAGTCCAGTTCATGGCCAGCCTTAAAAAGTTTAACCTAGTTCAAGTCAAACCGATCAAGGATGCAGATATTATTGAGGAAATGGCCAAGGATCCAGAAACACGAGTGAAAGAGGGCCAGAAGGAAGCATGGGTGGTTAGATTGACTTCATCGGCTACCGACACCGCCTCTTCTAACACTATCAACTATACTGATGAGGAGAAATCAAAACTCATCAAGGCGCTCGAAGATGGCGCAATGAACAACAAGGACTTTTGGAAAGGCAGTGCAAACGCTCCGTTTGACTGGAAGGCCTTGTTAAAGAATGGCAAGGTCGATGAGCAGAATTCTCCACAAAACTAGATATTGGCTTGCACACTTAAAATGCTATTTGTCTTTATCAATTTTTTGAAAGTATAATACTAGAAAAACAAGTGTATCAGGATTGCTTGGCGTATTTACAGTACCTGGCACTAGCGCGTGCTAATAAATTGTGCCATTGATATCCTTTTGTCGTATGACATTGGAAGTCCAGTTGTACACACATGCTGCTTAATTTTGCTAGAGATCTGAGAATATGTAAAATTTGATATTCAACTTTTGATAGACATATGACATGCATGCCATTGACATAAAATCAACAAGCATATGACAGCTTGCGTGTGAATTCAAATATAGGCAAGCTACACCTTGATGCACATATACGCATGTCAAAGTTTGTGTATATATGTATTCCGCAAGCAGGAAGGGCGTGGGAGCCCTTTGTTAATCTTGCGCCTTTGGCAAAAATAAAGCACATATATTTTAACACAAAAGGCTGTGCAATTGTGTCTATTTTCCGTATCTTCAAATGCTTCTTGAATTGTGCATAAATGGCGCCCATCCAAATGCTTTTGATCGCCTGTAATTGCTAAAGTCTCTATTCCCAGCCAATAAGCACACTCGGCTTTGCCTCATTCTGTAAATCCTCAGTCTCAATTGCGACTAGAAACGCAACAATAAAAAAGAAGCGGTTTGCATTATGCATGCATCCATGACAAATGCAGGAATGAACGGCCAGCATTTTGCTGACAAAAGCATGGTTTGATATTTCAGAAAGCGGAGGTTTCGCTTACATGATTTCTATAGCATATGCGACATGATTCCATGTAAAGACGTTCTTGGCGCCACAGGGAGAAACATCTATTCATGCGAAATGTAGAAACTTCCGGTGGCATGTTGGGTTTGGTCAAGTGATTGCCAAGGAGCAGAATGAAAGCAAAGCGTGTGCAGTTTCATGCCGATTCTGCTGCACACCGGTAGAATCACAACGATAAGCTATGCAGCCAATTGTATCGAAATATCTCACATCCAAAGCAATGTGCAAAACATAAAGCAAGCACTTGTTACAACACTATATATTAAACATCATTGACTTTTTGAGTCTATGTTTATTCTGGGTTAGAGATAAGGTAGAACTTCACAGTTGAGAAAATCAACAAGAAATGAAAAAAGCACGCTTTTTCGCGCCACACTGCAAATCCCTTTCTGCCACGAGCAGATACGCATTTCTACTTTAAACGATCGCCAGTAGGCAACGTACGTCAAAGAAAAATGGCAATCCCACGAGGTCCTTTTTTCTATTCTATACTGTGCAATTTGAACAATGCTGACGCATACGTCCGCACAAAATAGGCAACCCAAAGCGCATCTCTCCTTGTCTTCAGTTTGCTTTCAAATCACTTGAATATGCCAAAATAAAAAATGCGCAGTGCCAGGAAGATCCAAGTTCCTCCCCATTTTTCCCGAATAAATAGAGCGGTTTTGGCCTCTTTTTTGTTCACGATATTTTTTCTTTCTTGTCGATATTTGCAGTGTATTTCCGTTATTTAAGATTATATTCTAAACCATGGCATGTTCGATAATGTCCCGCAGAAGCACCGCTTCATCACACGAGTTTAGCTGCCACTATTTTTGCCAATACTGTTTTACCAACTGCGTATCCATATTCGCACTAAAGGAGCACATGGCCGAATGCACGAAGAACCCTGCTGTGGAGAAGCAGTAGATGCTCTATCGTTTGTTTATAAAAGTTTAGCTACATATTATCACTATAAATAATAATTCCTTTGCGTTAATGTTTCAGCTATTTATTAAGTAAACCATAAAACTATACAAAAATTTTGTGAGATAAATAGATGTTTCGCTTTTGATAAAGAGAGAAAAACAGGGTGCTGGTAAATACGTCTTTCTTTTTTCACATAATAGCTACTGCTGGTGAGAACCAATTTTTTGGATTTTTTTTTGGACAATGTGCCCATTCATAGGTTGTGACTGACAACCTAAATTATTTTGCTGGAACTCCACCGTGCTTGCTTCCGTTATGGTCAAGGTATGACTGGTAGTCCTCAAAAAACAGGGTACAAGCTGGGCACGTATAATTCAGCTGTAAGTCACTGGATTCAGGATCCGCACGTAGTAGCATTGTGTTTCTGGACGAAAAGAGTACAGAATCAGCAAACTCTGCGAGTATGTAACCTAGAACCCAGTAAATGGTAACAATAACGCGTGTGCAGAGATTGCAAATCGTTTTGGATATACCCAGCACAATCAGCTTTGTTTTCTCTTTCCTCAACACCGAGGTTAATTTGACTTAAACAAGCAATACAAGAGCACCGCTCACGTGGATGTTAAATTGCTTTAGTTATAAGCAGGACTCTCAACTGCAAAATGGATGGTTGCTGAGGATTGTTCTCCTAATCAGGAAAGCAGGGCTTTTTTGTTTGCTTTATTGAGCAAGGGATTCAAGGCTAGATGCAAGGCGTGCTAGATGGGTGAAAGCGCTATATAGTCAGCGAAAGCTCTCTTTTCTTAACTAAAGATGGGAACAGTGGGAAAAAACTCAGCAAACTTGTAATTTTAAGCTGCAACCCTTGACGGCAATAAATGTTGCTGCGTGTGTAATTTTTTTTCTCAAGATCGGTGTTATATGGAATTGCTCTTGGATAAATAACAAAACGATATAGCCTAATGCTGGCAGCAGAAAGCTCAAGGGCTTATTTTTGATAGCCGGTATGCCTGAATTAAGGCTTAGGAACACAATGAAACTGCGTTAAATACTGGGAAAGAGGATTGGCAGAGTGTAGCTGCAAATAAGACAGCCAGATAGAAGGAGGGGGCGGGTAAATCAATTGAGATTGAAGGCAGTAGAAACCGATTAGGCAGATGATAAAACCTATGGAGATACAGGTGGACAAAGAAAAGAAAAAGAGAGCTGTTGTTTTCAATTCCTCAAAAACCCAGCAGGGGTCTTTTATATTAGCGCAGCTTGCACTCCTCATAGGAGCCCATTGCAAGAGAAAATTAATAAAAGCGCGCCTACATACAACGCCATGAACAAGTACCGCTTAACAGAAAAAAGGGGGTGTAATAAAAAAAATCGGGGGGGCTGTAAGAGAAAGAAACTCAAGGATAATAAAGCGGCGATGGACATTGTTGCATGCGGTTTGCAGTGACAAGCAGTGGCAATGCCCAACGTCAACAACAGCCCAGATTGCAGATTGGCATTGACAGGGGGTCGTGCAAGGGTGGGGAAAAGACATTCGTGCTTGGTAATCCAGTATCCTCTTTTTCCATTTCATGCCACCTGCAGCAATTGCTGGTCAGATATGCTCTGCTGATAAGCAGCATTGCCAGAGATCATTGAAACCGTCTCTGCGCTTGTTCATTATATACGGAATCGCTAGAGCACAATAACATTAGTCGTTATTCTCTCTGCACATTAATTTTATTATGCCTGCTTTAACCATACTTGCCAACACAAAGCGGTTGTTAGATGATCAGCCCAGCTATAGTCACCAAATATCCTTTGCAATACCAACATTTTTTCTGCTAGACTTTACGCTAACTACTGAACGCAAATGTTCTCTTTTGTTCTGAGAATATGCCGTGGTGCTTGCATAAAACTGCTGACATATCCAAATATGTCTGCGCCAGTAGCCAACAGCCGGGAAACGCTTGTGCATAGTTGCAGCAATTACAAAGTAAATAACGACCCTATAAAATATGTATCCAGAAAAAGGTTTATTGATAAAATAAAATCCAAATCTTGCACATGCCATAACGGATAGGCAAACAATCGGTCGGAAACTCTATAAATGGCTTAAAAGATGAAACACACAGACCCGTGCCACACAGCTCTTGCCATATTTAGTGTTTTGACGGGGAAAGTGCCGAATTGGCGCCATATGCGCGGCATGGTCACATCAGCTATGAAGTCAATTGGTGCATATGAGAGGTTTAGCATGTAACCTGTTATTTTGAAGCAAGGGGGATTCGAATGCTCACATTCACTATGTAATGGTAAATATAGCCATGAACACTGTTTTACCTTTAGAGGTGACCAGTGTGTCTCAGCACATCCGTCAAATGCCAGCTCACTGCAATATTTGCGTACATTAACGCATGTGTATTTTTTCTTGGCAACTTAACTCATTAGGATATTTACCAATGTGAACAGTGTAAAGACAAAAAGTTAATTCAGAAAGCATGCATTTGAAGAATGTGCCAGTGCCTATTCTTTTCCAAACTACAAACATCCGATATTTTATGACCGCTTTTCTCATTTTTTCACACTCCATCACACAATGAGCGAGGCAGACGATCCACGTACTTGTTTTTTTTTATGTTATTCGGAGAATGATCCAGCTACGTCCGATTAATTTATGCAGTATCCAAATTTAAGGAGAGCCAAAATCGGCATTTGATAGTCAATCCCAATCTACTGTCGTTCTGTGGGCAATTGGTAAATCTGCACACTCTTGTTTTTGAAACGTATCCATGTGCACATGGGAGGCATTGAAAAATTATATTCCCATGGACGCGGGTATCCTAAATTTACAAAGCAGGCTTGAGAGGCTATCCAAAACTGCAAAAATGAGACAAAATTGTTGCAGAGCGTGCATTCCAGCATCTTTAGCGGAAAAAGCGCAATCAATTGCATCCGTATTTTCTATGCATCTACAGTGCATCTATCTGCCAGGGCCAGCATAAGGATATTTGTGCTGGATGTTATATGTATCTAATAACTTTATATTTGTGGATATCGATGAAAAAAGGACTACTTTTTGCTGTCTATACAAAACAAGAGTTTTGAGAGCCAAACCAAAGCCAGAATTACAACCACATCAACTATTCTCTACCTTTGTGCTACCCACTGCCGCAGTGTCATTGTTCAGCTGGAAATACCCTGCGGGAACTCAGTTGACAATTGATCACACATCTCAACAATTCTCTCGTTTCCAAATGCCTGATATCCGCTTTTGCCAAAAAAAAAAACAACACTGGTCTTTACATCCACCGAGTAGCATAGCATGCAAGCTTTATATCTGCAGTTTGCGTTCTGTAACCCATTAATTCTCATATGACCGCCATTTTATTATCAAACAAAAATGCGAACCGAGTAAAATATTGTCAAAATTATACCATTCAGCAAATAAAGCATTTCTCGCCAATTTAAGATTTTATGCCGCAGTAGCAGAAGAAAAAAGACACTACCAAGAATAGATATGCGCATAGACCTTTCTGCCCAAACAAAGCTATGAACAAAGGAAAACAATAAAAGTTGCATACGTCAAAAAATGAGGCGTATTCCG
The DNA here is from genome assembly GCA_027578955.1 of Coemansia sp. RSA 1250. NCBI lineage: Eukaryota > Fungi > Kickxellomycota > Kickxellomycetes > Kickxellales > Kickxellaceae > Coemansia > Coemansia sp. RSA 1250. Next base: position 404,407 of record JANBTS010000001.1, on the reverse strand, counting down.
AAGCCAGCTCTCGCTTAAATTTGCAGATTGCATGGCTGCGAGCAGCTCTCTCCCTCTTTCGCAACTTTGCTTTTACCAAAAACAAGCAAGGGTTATCGTGTACCGCTAGTAATTATAATTTATAAATCCAGTTAGAAAAATAGAGTATCAGTCGGCATGGCTCTCATGCCGATTAGCATACGCCTCCAATGCCTTCAGAACATGGTCGGCATTCCACTCGAATCCACTCGCCACGGATAACTGTGAGTCTTGAGCCACGAATTCCAGCGCCACCTTCAATGAGTCGTCAGCACCTACACTGCCCATCTTGCTATCGTTGCGCTTGTTCGTCTGTATATCCGCAGGATCGTCTTGCGCATTCATCCGCATTTCTAGCGCATCTACAGCACATTCCACTTGACGAGTCAGCATCGCCAGAACAGCAACCATATGCTGCTGCGACATGCCATCATACAAGTATATTGGAATAGGCGGCTCATTTAGTGCCAGTGGAGCCGGTGCTTCAATGCCTTGATTGGCCAGCTCACTGATACGTGTCGTGGATGAGGACATATTCTGCGATGCTGGCGATGCCGACTGCGTGTGTCTGTGCATCAGCGACTTGTGCATGGGCATGGGCTGTGTCAAAGTAGGAGAAACAGACCGAGGCCGAAGCTGCTGAGGCTTGTTTTCAACAGGAGCAGACGCTGATTTGGAAGCTGCTGTTGCCTCCGCTGCTGTTGCTGGAGTAAAAGGCGATGGATACATCACCAGCTCATTGTCCTTTTTCTGCAAAAGCTGGCGGTTTGATGGAGACTCGACATCGTCAAATGCATCCTCGGCCGACGAGATGCTAAAGCGCGGTGCTGGCTTGGAAGATTCGGAATTAGCACTGCGAGTACGAGCATCTTCCATGTTTGGCTTTTGCATAGCAGCTGCCTTGGCAAGCTGAGATGCTCGGCTTACGAGTACTGGACGGTGCTGTCCACTGGCAACCGAGACTGTAGAAGCTCTATGAATACGATAAGAGGCTAGATCGCTGGCCTGGTGAGCGACAAAATAGTGGAATGAAGGAAGTACCGCATTTGTATCGGGCTCGGCTGCTAGAATCTGTAGCCGATATGCCAGCTGATACAGCATATCCAACTGTCTTGGGTCTCCAAACTGCCCATCAACCATGCTATAGCTGTTTAAACCAACGTTGCTATGGCTGCGAACAGCCATAGCTGGATCAATACTGCCCCGCGAGGCTTGCTGGCTTCTGCTTAAAGGCTGCCACATTTGTGCACCATTCAAATAAGCAGATCCCTGGCGGCTCCAGGAGTTTAAACCATTCATAGAGCCATACGAGTAGTATGGCGGCGGGAGGTAGAATGGCTGGCGCAGTGAAGATGTGCTCGGGTAGTTGGTCGGCATTCGCGACATGCCATAGTCTTTGGAAATCCGGCCAAAGTCGTATGGCGCCTCGGAGCCAGGATAAATAGTCACACCGCTGTCCTCGCCAATGCTTTCTAGCTGCTCTGGCGCGCCCATATAGTTGTGAAGCAGCGATATTGAACGCCGAGCCAGCGGTGCTGACCACAATGGCGCATGATCTATCTGTCTGGCAACGCCACGAATGTCGCCGTTGGCACCTGCTGTCAGATCAAGTGAGAGGTCACGTACCAGTCGCTGCTGTTTGGACAGCATAAGTGGCTGTTTGGTTGCTGGTTCGCGAGGCGAAGAGAGCGCTGTCAAGGCATGCGGACTGGCAACATCAGAGTACGCTTGCAAAGACCCTTCATCAAGCGAGCTGCGCTGCCCACCATGAGCACTGTTCATTGACGGAGACAGGCTCTCGGTTGACTTGAAGGCCTTATTACCTCGCTGCTTGGCTAGCCTCGAGCTACCAGCTGAAGACCACTCCTGCTTCTTTTTCTTTTGCAGCTGCTTTTGCCTCTGCACCTCTTCCTCCTCCTGGATCTGCATATCAATGCGCCCGCGAAGCGATACTGGATACACGTGCGAAACAAACTCGGGAGACTCCAAGCCCTTGAGTCTGATTTCGCCCACTTGCACCGCACACAGACCCAGGTTTTTCAGCGCTTGCACGTCGCGTGCCAATGATGGCTCGTCAATGATTTGGCGCATATCTGCAATACCGCTATGGTCTGCAGTATCAAACAGCCCCAAGATTGCAAACACCTCGTCCATAACATCCTGCGAGACATAGACCTGGCCACCATCGGCAGCACCACTAATACGCGCTGCGCGATTGACCATGGGCCCAAAGTAATCCATGCGTCGGGTAATCGGGTCTTCTTCAGAAACCGGGTTGCCAAAATGCACACCCATTCGCACACGCAACCCACGATAGATCAAATGGCGGCCATCTCCTTCGCCAAAGTTGCTGCTCTTGCGTGCTCTTATAGTGTCGTTGCCAGCGTCGTCGTCTGGCGGCCAGTATATGGGGCAACCATGTGGCGAATCCAGAATCTCTTGCGGCCAATCTGCAGTCAAAAAGGTCATTTGCACCGCCAAGCACCAGTGAAGCGCGCTTGCCACTGTCGGGAAACTGACCATAAACGCATCGCCTTCGGTTTTTACTTCATAGCCGCCAATCGACCGCAGCATGCGTCGCATAATGCCATTGTGCACTTTGATTGCGCTGCGCATGGCAACTGGATTGGTTTCCCACTGTACAGTCGAGTTTTTGACATCGGTAAACACCAAAGCAACTTCGCCCACTGGTGGAGGCACTTCACGCTCTAAACGTGCCAGTGTTGAATCGCCCGGACGAGCGTTTACGTCTCGATCGCGCTGTCTACGTGTACGCGTCAGTGGCATTGACGAAAACTCGTCGAATTCATCCATCATGTCATATGGGTTTGGCTGCGTGGGTATCATTGGCCCAGAAGAGGAGGACGAGGCACCAGCAATAGGGAACATTCCAATGCCTTTGCCATCGACTAAAACTGGATGCGACACACTGGGGCGCGAGCCAAATGCCGGCGGCATGGCAGCCGACGGGCTGCGCGACATGCGACGCGACATTGCATAGCGGGCGCGGTGGTCTGGAACTCCTGGGTAAATGCTGTCCCGCACACTAAATCCTCGCATTGGCCGGCCTGTGTTTTTAGCAAACATCGGTCCAAATCCAATGACCATTACCATTATGCTTTTGGTTACACCGTATGCCACAACATGGTCGCGCACACGCGCTGCTGCCAGTCGCGGGTCACGTCTATGTTTGCGCGCAATGTCCACCGCAATCTGCGGCGTGATGGCATCCCAAACAGGCCGGTTTGCCAGAATCAAGAATTCGTCCTCTTCCGTCAGCAGCATTGTGTTTATAGTCGGATCGGCATTGACATATGGCAGCAGGTGGAAGTAGCCAAATGCGCGAGTAACGTCAATTTGGCCCTGCACCTTACCTTGCTGCGTAATGTAGCCACCAATAGACCGAATGCGCCGGACTTCGCTGACGTCGTAAGGGTCATGCCGTGCTGACAGCATCACCGGCGTGCCTCGCCGGCTCACTACACCCAGCGCATCGCCGACATTAGCTACGTGCAGCATGCGTCCATGAATGTATGCAACTGCTGCGGTAGATCCGCCTTGAGAGTCACAAGCAGTGCTGTCGCTGTTTTTGGCTCCAAATACACCGTGCCCCGGCGTGCTAATGTCCGCCGACGTCAAATGGTGTGTCTGTGCTGAAATATCAGAGGCATTGCTGGTTGCAGCTGTAGATGGTCGCGCCGTGCGAGCAGCGTATGCCTCAGCAGCTTCAGCTGCGGCCATCAGCTGCCGATTGTGGGTTCCCAAATCTTTGTTGAGTGTCAGGAATGTCCGGCGTAGGGCAGCATGCACCTGGCGATCATTGGGCTGACTAGGCACGCTCTGCGCACCATCCGTAGATGTAGTTGATTCCATAAAATTAACTGCCTTTTTGCCGTCAGAGTTGCTGCCAGGCTGTGAAGCTCGTACGTCATGCTCATCGTTTTGCATCTGATCAGTCACCTTGTCTAGTTCATCGCGGAACACATAGAAAAAGTTGTCGCATAGATACTTGCTAATCGCAGAGCTATATGCACCTGTTTCTCGTGCGTGGAACAGCCCAAAAAGACATTCGTTATCGGCCATTCTAAACCGCGATGACGCCAAATCCCATGCTGACAGCCGGTCTTCATTCCCCAGCGTATCGGCAATACCGTACTTTACGTGCTTTATCGGGTCTGTCGTGCGGACACGCCGATTGGGCGTTTCCTCTGGCAGAGGTACCATGATGGTCAGCTGCAACAGACCCAGAATCCGCAAGTCGGTCAGCTGGTAAAAGTCAGAGACACAGTCTGACTTGGGCGGCTCCTTGGTGATGTAATTGAACAGATCACGCGCAGGACCGTTGTCAGCCTCATTGCCTACCAGCTTTGCATGGTCGTGGAACGCTTTGGTATGCAAGTGTGCGCCTTTGATCTCAAAGCGCTCGTTGTAAGAAAAGTTGAGATACTTGAGACCCGTGTTCCAGTTCCAATTCCAGTCGTACGGCCAGTTGGTGATATTGTACTTTAGGACATTGCTTCCCACATCAAGCACTGTTAGCCCATGGATCTTGGCCAGCCACGACGGCAACGTTTGCAGCTTGTTGCCGTTGATATTAAGCAGCCGCAAATTGCGCCAAAACACCGCATTGGGTTCTTCCTCTGGAATCGTACTGATTTGAGTGCCAGACAGATACAGCTCTGTGATCTTGCGCATGTGCACCATAGCCGAAGGCTGCAGGTCGTACAGCTCGTTGTATGAAAGGTTGAGCACGCGTAGCTCCGGTAAAAATGCCATCAGCGTGAATATCTCATCATCCAAGTTGTTATCGCCCATCCGTAACTCACGCAGCGATAGCGACAGTGGCGGCGGGTCAGTTATCGAATAGCGCTTTAGAGGTACTGGAGGAGTAAGCGGTGTAAACCGTCCGCCATCAGCAGACCGGTTGCGAATGCGATCAGAGACCAGAGGCGATGAGGTTTCTGAACGTGTTTCAGAAGCTTCCGAGCCAATCTCCGATGACGCACGCACCAGCGGGCTTCCTTGCCGCGTGTTTGGCATTGACAACTGTATGGTCTGTGCCACCCGGCTTGGGATAGAGTTCTTGTTGCCTGTGCGTTGAACTGCGGCAGCTGCAGCTGCGGCTGCGGCTGCAACGGCTCTAACGCTATTAGAGCCACCCTGCTGGCGCCGCAGGTTTTCTAGCATGCTGGGATGGGGGAACTGCTCTAGCAAATTGGACGAAAGATTGAGCACGACAAGCTTGGGCATCAGCCATATCTCAGGTGGCAATAGCTTGAGATTATTGCTGTGCAGGTCTAGCGTAGCCAGATTCTCTAAGCGAGCCAACTCAATCGGGATTAGCGACAGGATGTTGTTGGCGCAGCTCAGATACTTTAGGTTCTTGAGATTGCCAATTGAAGGCGGGATGCTGACAATATGGTTGCTGTCCAGAATCAGATGCTCCAGAATAGGCAGGTTCATAAACACATCGGATGGTAGCTCAGTAAGCTGATTACGTGACAAGTCTAGAAATACCAGTGTGCGAGCTGGATTGGTCAGGTGGCACTGGGTCAGCTTGTTAGACCGCAAGCTAACCGAAACTGCACACGATAAGTCCATATGCGCGCGAGTGACCATGTTGGTTTCGGTGTATAGCAGCTTCAGCCCTGCAAGTTCAGATACAATTTCAAAGTCCTGCAGCTTGTTCTGCCGCACGTCCAGCTCCTCCAGCTTGGCCAGGCGCCTCAAACCATTGGGGAGATTGCCAGTCAGCGCATTGCCCATGACATTGAGCTTGATCAGGTCAGTAAGCGCCGAAATTGCGTCTGGAATCATTGGGATACGGTTTAAAGAGATGTCCAGCTCCTCTAACGACCGAATCCGAGTCACGACCTGCGGGAATGCTGCCAGGTTGTTGTTGGACACATTTAGAACCCGCAGCGAACGTATTCTGGCCAGCGACTCTGGCAGATCCACCAGCCGGTTGTTGCGCAGCATAAGCGTGGTCAATCGGTCCAGCTTGTCCAATGGCGCATGTCGCATCTGCTTGATGTCGTTTCCTGATAGGTCCAGGAAGCTCAGCAGCGGAAAGTGCTGTATGCTGTTTGGGAATCGTGAGAACTGACAAGTCGACAGTCGAAGCTCGCGCATATTCCCGCATAATTGCACGAAATCAGCTGGGAAGTTGAGGCCAGGGTTTTTGGACATATTGAGCGACACAATCTTGTTTGCGTGGGCGTACAAAAACACCGGGACTGCTTGCAGCTTGCGAGAGCGCAAGTCAACGTGCTGGTATGATGTGACCTCAACCTCCATGTTCTGCGACACTCGCGGAATGGCTGCTTTAAACAGCGAGAATTTGCACAAATAACTGTTGTCCTCGCGGCCCTGCAGCGTAATGTTGTCTTCCGGGCGATAGCCCATCTGCTCCAAATAGTTTTTGAGAATGTTTGCTGGGCGCTCGTTGGCTGTCAGTGTGCGGTCCAGACCATTTGCCTTTTGCATATACAGACAGTAGCGTGTGATGTCATGGATAAAGAACTTTTTAGCTGCCATCTGCATAAAATCGGCAGTCGTGGTTGACAGGCGGCAGTGGAATGTGCCAAATGTCGAGTCTTCTTTGTATATGCGCAAAGAGTACATGTTGTTGTCATCTTCAATCTCGCTGTCGCTTGACACATCCTCGCTGTCCGATACCAGCTCTTTGGGCCCGTAATTGATTGTGCCTGTCTCGTCGGCTCCTTCGTGAGTGGTTGGCAGCACTGCCCACGACTCGGGAGGAGCCCAAGGCTCAGATCTCCGTGGCGGGTATTCTACTTCAGGTATAGCACCCACTACCTTGGCATGGGGGCTATCGTAAGGCGATGTATGGCCAGCGACATCGCGCAAGCTAGCTGTAGACGCGCTTTGGACGCCAGATACCAGCTGGTCGGATGCAGACGGGTAAATAGTCCGCTGCTGGTTGCGGTCGGCAGCCCACGGGTCAGTAAACTGCATCAGTGGATGCCGGTCTTCAAAAACAGGCGCCGATTGCACAGAGCCATGGTCGTTAATCGACCCTTGGTACTCGTAGTCGCTGTCACCATCGCCAGACAGCGTAGTCTGCTGGCGGGATTTTACTGATGAGTCGCGGTGCTGCCATGAATGGTCGCTAGGCCATAGCTGAACGTCCGACTTTTGCGATGCGTTGGAATTCAATGCCGAGTTTGCGCTGGACATCCGTGGCAAGCTGCGCTTCATGCTTGAAGCAACGGACCGAGCATCGCTAGTGACCGCTTCCCTTAATAGCGGGCTGGCGATTGTCGCTTGTGATCTACGGCGCCCACGGTTGGCTGATGATCCGCGCTGTCGCCGTTTTTCAGCTGCATAAATAGACGCTGCGTCGGATGGAGCCAGCAGCATACTGTGCGCGTCTTCTTTGCTACTGTCTCCGGTGACATGGCTTGCGTTGAGCGACGAGTCTCCGGTTCCCAGCGATGAGGTGATGGAGGGTCGCCGCACCTTGGACAGATCGACAAAGCTGCTCAGATCGTTAAAGTTCATGTCCACTACATATCCCCAGAGCAGTTAATAAAACTTGGCAAATAAAAGGAAGGAGTAATCGCGTGACACTGTAGATTAGTGCATAAAGCAAAATTGGATACTTACAATGGTAGCCGCTTGCTGGCGTTTCTTTGGGTTTGCTGTTGGAGCGGTTGCGGCCACGCCGGAACCACCTGGATGCTGACGGAAGCGAGCCAATGCTGCTTCCAGACCCATGGCTGCGGTCCTTGGCTGATTTGCCTGGAATAGCCGAACCAGTGCGCTTCAGCACTGTTGGCTGCGGCTGGCTACCTAGAGGCGGCTGGTGAGACATGCTGTGAGTAAGATTGATGTCTGCAGTTTCGGATGGGATGCTAATTTGGCTTTGGCGGCTGGATGGCGAGTGCAACGAAAATGCGCTGGAAGACATGACATTACGTACTCTTTCAGGTACGTGGAGTGTCTTGCTTTGGAACGCAAACGGCTCGCCAGTTTGTGGTTGTTCTTCGCCGGCTGACTGGCTGGTTTCAGGGCTTTTTGAATGGCGCTCTTTAAGCAAATACGAGTAGTCGTTGTTGCTGGCTGCTGCTGATGGATTACCGTCCACAGGAACTTCCCTATATATACTTGCGCTGTCTAGAAATAGAAAAATGGAAATTAGCAGACAAAAAAAGGTTTGTATTGTGTCAATGCGCACATACACATACATATTGGTACAGAGAAGATGTACCCAATAAAAAATCAGACATCAATAGCAATTCTTACCTTGTGTCGAGCAATGCGAAGGTACCCGGTCAAGATGAAGCTGCGGGACAGGTGGAGGTGGCGATGGAGGCTCTTTTGCATCGTGTGAATGGCTGCCATGGCTACGAACTAGATCCCGCAGATGAGACGAGCTGGAGAACGCTCGTAGCTTTCCTACACACACAAAGCAGTAGAACACACGGGTTCAGGGCGATGAGCAATAAGCACAACCAAAGAATCAGAACTTTGCAATGCAGTAAGTGCTTCGGAGCATCCAATCCAAAGCTGTTTATCCGACTTGCCTTTGAGTCCAGATCGCTTGCGGTCACTGCCAGTCATAGTTATAGTCTATAAGGGAGATAAGCGGGTCTGCGCTGCAGATAAAAAAGAGACGTGTATGCTTTAAGGGAAATTTGGCAAACAAAAACGAAATGCCAAAGAAGGAATTGCGCAGAAAGCTGCCAGTGTTTAGCTTGCTAGTGTTGCGTAACCTCTTGCTCTAAAACCCTCTTTGTGTAGGATAAGAGTCCTTTCGAATTAAAGAGACAAATTAACAGGGAGAAAAAATAGCGTTGTACAAGAAGCAAAGAGCACCTTTTCTCATTAAGCAGGGTAAGCCCTAAGCTTGAGTCAGATTATTTTCCGAAGAAAGCGAGATTGTAGCACAGCATCACGCTTGGGGGGATTTTCAAATTGTTGCCCTTTTAGGCTTGGGTTTCCAGCACTCTCAAGAAAGAGAACAACACTTGGAATGGCAAAAAAGGGGAGGCATTTTTAATAAAGAAAGCGCCGCATCAGCGCAGAAAAAAATACAAGTTAGACTAACAGAGATGGCATGTGGCACCGCGCACTTTATGAGCACGGCACGGCCGTTTGCACGATGTTGTTTTCGGTTGCTGGCCGCTTGACGACCAGAGTTCTGCGTGGCCGCGTGTAGTGCCATACATTGGCATGTGCTTTCAAGATCCGGTCGCTCTTGAAGCTCTTGACGCACTTTGGACACTTTATCATTGTGACGGATTGTGGCTATCTCGGGCAAGAGGTGGCGCTATGCAATTTGCCTATGGAAGAAATGAATGATTTTGCCTTTGAGAGAAACGCAGATTGAAACAGAAAAAAAGAATGGGTTTTTTAGAGGCGTCACTTCTGGGAGTCAATTGACTGGGTATTTATATAGAAAAAAGCTGGGCTGACACAGCGGAAGGATGCGCGTGAGGCTGAGCGCCTAATCTACCCGGTGCGTATGCATGTGCTGTATCAGCAATCCCAAGCATTGTTCGTTCTTTTTATCGCTTGATGGTTCAAAGAGAAAAAGCGCTATCAGCAGGTTGTCTCTTTCGATGTTTGTGACTTTGCGAATAGATGGCCCTGGACTCAATGAAGTCGGGGCCGCTTTAATTTTCTCATGTGAACATCCATCTATTTAAGCAAAAGGCCAATAATTTCTTTTGTGCATGGCTTCTAACCTGCACTTTTGCTCAGTTTTTACTGGATGTGTACAATCCATTAATTACCAACATATCTGCTTAAATACGTTCCTTTCATGGTTGCCAATGGATTACAACATCGACAAGCGCTCTGCGCCACGCCGATCGTTTTTCAATCTTGCTGAAATGCCTAAAAGCGACTTGACGCATGTGCAAAGCGTCTCTGGATTATCTTGTATATTCAACTATACGGCAAACGGCACTCTGAATAGCAACACCATGCAAAACAACTCCACTGTAGGTGCATGCAGCAATTGTCTATGCTGTAGACAGAAAAACTCCAGCAAGATGTGCACTTTCACGTGGTCACTGCCCATGACTTTTCTGCTGTGAAACATGAAATATAGCTGCTTGGCGTGGATGCTGGTGTGCGCGCTATTTTACAAGCTAAATCAACCCATGCCTGTCTCCGATTTTCGTCCTCCTGCAGAGGAATCAGAGAGTGATACAGCGGCCAGTACCGCCCGCGTCCAGACAAATGCAAGTAGTCTGCGAATTGCATACGTGCTGTTTCTGGGAATGGGTCTAGCAACGCTGCTTCCATGGAATCTGTTTATCAGCGCATCGGAATTCTTCAAGTTCCAGTTTGGCGGCAGCTCTCATCAGCAAACATTTCAGAACTCGTTTTCTGTGGTGTATATGGTCACCAACTTTGCCTCCAACATATACGCAATGCTGACAGTGACCCGTTCCAGCCCCAATAAGCGCATTGTATTTGGACTGGCTGCCAATACATTGTCGTATGCGGTTGGCGTAGCCATGCCATTTATGGCTGGGTTGCGGGGGTCTGTGTCATTCTATATAGCTCTTGCACAGCTGGCGACGTGTGCTGTGGCCAGCGGAATGCTGACGAATTCTTTATTTGCGCTGGTAGCTCACTTTCCTGCCGCCCATGCAGAAGGCATTCTTAGCGGACAAGCGGTAGCTGGAATTATGGCAACAGCTGCTCAGCTGCTCACTGCATATTCTGTATCCCCGTCAGCAAAAGTCACCAGCCCTGATTCTGCTTCCGACGGCTTGATTCCTAGAACAGTCGCGTATTTTATCTTTGCCACGGCAGTCAATCTGGCACTGACAGTAATGTTCTGGCATGTCAGCCGTGATCCGTATTACCAGCAGCAAAGCAAACTTGCATATAATGCCGAGAACACATCGGATAGCTCGAGCGAGGAGACCGAGCAACTGGTTTCTATTGTCCCCCCATCAACTCCAACCCCAGCGCTTGCCTCGGATATTAGTGCGTTCAAACATACATTCAGCGAAATTTCTGGCTACTGCTACGTCATTGTGCTGGACTTTGCTTTGACCCTATCCGTGTTCCCCTCGGTCACTGCGTTGGTCACTTCAACGTCGGGCTTTCAGCTGCTGACCGAGTGGCATTTTCTCACTTATAACATTGGCGACTTTATTGGCCGGCGATTCGCTCCATCAATTGCCGTTTCTAAGGTGTCGTCGCTTACTTTGCTGGCTGGCTTGCGAGTGCTGCTGATCCCAGTGTTCTTTGCATGCCATGTCAGCTTCTCAGTATGGTACAACGGCATTCATTCTGACAATGTGTTTTTGGCATTGGTCTTGCTGCTAGGCACGAGCAATGGCTTTCTCTCTACCCGTGCAGCCATGATTGCGCCGGGTCTGAGTGCCTACCCAACCATTGCCGGCTCCATCGTTGCCATATCGATTAGCTCAGGGCTGGCGCTGGGCGCTCTCTTTTCGTGGCCAGTTCGGGCTGCTGGATGTCTGTGTATCCCCTTTTAATGTAAAACATTGTCAAGTGTGTTCAATTGTGCAATATCAATAAAATTTAGTCCTTCTCTGCTATGCGAGTCAGCTCTCCGTCGATTTCCTCGGTAGTCAATACACGGAACATGGGGCTGTCCTTTGTCACCACGGCAATCTCAAGGTCCGTCGCCTTAAAGTTGGCAGACAAGACCGATGACAACGTAGCAACAGCCAACTCAATAGTATCTTCGACATTGGCAGGCTCGTCGTTCTTAAACTTCTTCTCCAAATAATTAAACGCCTCCTGGTGCTTGGCGCCAGCTGCTGTTGCCTGGTATCCGGCAAAGTATCCAGCCGGATCTGTCTTGTACAGCTGTGGCCCACGCTCGACATCCCAGCCAATAATTATCATTGACACGCCGAGCGGACGCATAAACGCCTTTTGCGTATATACTTGGTTGATGTTTGCCATGCGCTTGGCCAGCATGTCGGGCGCAATGTCATACCCATACTTGTACTTGAAATCGGCTGCCTCTTGGCGAGCCCGCATTACCTGGTTGCGTCCATCTGGATCAAGGCCGGTCATGACGCAGCCAATGTATGGTGTGATCTGGAATATGTGTGTTACGGTCGATGCATCAATAAGCTTGTCGGGTATCTTTTTTTGTGTCGCGATAACCACGCTGTCCTTTCCACGCACGCCCACCGAAGTCAACCCAGCATTCGAAATCGCCTTGAAGGCGTAATCTACAAATAGAAAAAACGACAATTAGTGAATTAAGAACGTTGCTAGCTTATAACGACTGGAACATACCGACTTGAAACAGCCGTCCCTCGGGCGAGAAGATGGTAATATGGCGGTCATAGCCCGCATTCGCACTACGATTGCTCATTGCTTAATGATATATTGTGTTGAACAAGCAACAAAAACAGAAGAACAAAAAAAGGCACAGTGCTGACGCAAGTTGGCCATAATCATGGATTAATACAGATTATATCACGTGAATTAGTCTATCCGGCGTTTAGAGAAGGAAATGCGGTTGATTGCAGCCATAAGGAAGGCGGAGGCCCACAGCACGCCGATGTAGATGCTCATGCCCAGGTAGTTTGATCCATGCCCAGGACCGTTTAAAATAGCATTGCCTACTGGATTGCCCAGCCACGCGCCAACAGCAGATATGGTGTAAAATGTGCCCGAGTTGCTAGTCAGCTTTTCAATGCCAAACAGCTTTGCAGCAGCCAGCGGCGCCACCGACCAGTATCCACCAGCCATAGATCCATAGAATATAGCCAAAACCACACCCACGCCTACGCTAGTTGAAAATGGCCAAATGGCCAAGCATGACAGGGCCGCAATACCCAAGGCCAAGACCAGTGAGTTGAGCACGCCTAAATAGTCAGCCGAAATCCCAATGATTATCCTGCCTATCGACGAAGCAACATTGGCAATGGCAATAAGCACCGATGCGGTTTTGGAGCTTACTCCATGGTGCACCCAAAACTCTGGCAAATATGTGTAAGGAACTATGTAAGCAGCAGTGACAAAAAACACCATTGCAGCATGAACAGCAAAGCGCAAGTTGTAGAATGCTCGCCAGTCAAAGTTTCGGAAAGTTCGGGTTTTGTCTTGCACAGGTACTTGTACAAAGCAGCTAGAAATCATGCCTAAAACCAGAACATACAATGCAGTGATGCGCTGGCACCAGGCGACGGAGGTGGCACTTATGAGAAACTCGGTCAGAGGTGCAATTATCAGTCCGCCTACGCCAACTCCAGCTACGGTAATACCAGTGGCTAATCCGCGATGCTTGGTAAACCAGGTAGCTGGCGCAGTTGAGGTTGGTCCGAATACCATACCAAAACCAATACCAAACACAATCCCCTGAGTTAGGCACAGCTGCCATGGCTCCTTGCTGAAGGATGCTAGTAGATTTCCTAATGCAGCAATCGGGATACCGATAAAGCACAGCTTGCGGTACGACCACACTTCAGCAACCCAGCCGGCGGGCATTCCCCAGAAGTACGCACTAAAAAACATAATCGTGCCAATATAGCCCAGTGTATTGACCTTTTGAGGCTCGTCTTTGTACACGTTATTTGCAAGATACTCTTGCTGAACGCCCCAGGCATGGACAATTCCACATGTTATTCCCTGAATGACAAAGCAGCTGGCAACCACCAAGTACCGGGTGTGAGGAGGAAACCGCTTAATGGTATCTTGGATCGACCCATTGTTGACATTGCCGACTTCAGTTGATGATTCACTGTCTTTAAGATTCTCTTCAGTGGAATTCATTTGGTGTGTATTAGATAAGGTGAAAGTTCAAAGTGATAGCAATACATTCAAAGTGCACTGGCCATATCGTCTTGAATAAATAAATAAAAAAAAGAGCATATGCAGGCTAATTTCCGACATTCCTTTCTCCGAGCAAAGTATTTGTCATCAATAAACGTTGAGCAAACCATTTAGAAACGCTTAGGGTTTAGATAAGTGGACATTCGGCCTCGTCTTCATGGAAGATCCACTTGAGTTCCTCGATATCACGGCTGGGATCGACCTTACGCTCCCGCGCTTTGATTTGGCCAATCATTCTAATTTCATCCGAGGTCAACGTTACCGCGTGTAGATTCTGTTTCAGCCGAACCTCGTGGTTGGACTTGGGAATAATCACCAGGCCACGGGCAAGCAGCCATGACAGAGATACCTGCGCTGGTGTGCACGAGTGCGCATCAGCAATACGCTTGATAAAGTCGTCATGCATGACGTTGATAGAACCGCCTCCCAGCGGACAGTAGGCCGTCACCACAATGCCTTGCTGCTGGCAGTACTTTACCAGCTCATTTTGTGGGTTGTACGGATGTACCTCGACCTGGTTAGTCACCGGCTTAATGCGGCACTGAGGCAGCATCTTCTCTAAAATCGTCTTGTTGAAGTTGGAAACGCCTATGCTGCGCACCTTGCCCTGATCCACCATGGCCTCCATGGCTTTCCACGTGTCCATTATTGGCACGTTTTCTAAATCCTTGGCGGTAAAATCGGCTGTGCCTTGCTCGGGTACAAGCGCATATGGCCAGTGCATCAGCAGCAGATCGAGATACTCAATGCCGAGCTCAGAGAGGATCTCGTCAACAGCGCCTGGAACGAGCTCAGGACGATGCTTATTCTGGAAGATCTTGGAGACGATGAAAAGCTCGTTACGAGGAACATTAACCTCTTTGAGCGCTTTTCCTATCTCGCATTGATTGTTGTAGATTTTGGCACAATCAATGTGGCGGTATCCCAGTTCTACCGCCTTTTTGACGGTCTCTGCCAGCACACCCGTCTCATTGGCCTTCCACGTACCCAGGCCAATCTCGGGCATGCTCATACCGTTGTTCAGCTTGATGCTCTTGACAGTCATGTTTAAAGTCCAAAAGAAAAAGTGTGGAGAAAGAAAACACGGCGATTTGCTTTGCCTTTATATAGCGTTGTAAAGGCCCGGGATACTTGACTACGTCATATCCGAGGATTCCTTGTTTGCCCCCCCTATTCCAATGGCTTTCATTCTGCCATTGGACTAGGGCCCGTCTACAAAAGCTCCGATTTTGCAGCGTCATATCGATTGCGGAAAGCATATGTGAGCTTGCAGTTCCTCACATGTACTAAAGCTAAAACAGGAAACATGTGGGCATTTCCGTGGGAACAAGAAACCGACACGTAAGATGGCTTGCATACTGGCTCCTACAGCAAATTGAAATCATGGAGGCTTATTAAAAAGCGGTAATTTCACTCGAAAATTTTTCTCTTCTCCAGTTTTTTTTATAATATGGCGGGACTGAACGTTTTGGTATATAGCGGGCCGGGAGTTAGCCTGAACGGCCACGCATATCTGTTGCGTACGTTGCGGCAGTTTCTTGGACATCGGTACGCGATTATTACGATCAGTCCCGAGACGTTGCGCACCGAGCCTTGGGAATCCAAAGCAGCTATGCTGGTTGTTCCCGGTGGCCGCGATCTGCCTTATGTAGCGGAAATGAATGGTGAAATAAACCAGCGGATCAAGGCGTGGGTTAACAAAGGTGGCCGCTACATGGGCATCTGTGCTGGTGGTTACTATGCCAGCTCTCGCTGCGAGTTTGAGCCTGGCACTGACAAGGAGGTAATAGGCGATCGTGAGCTAGCGTTTTACTCTGGCACCTGTCTAGGCTGTGCGTATCCAGAGTTCAACTACAAGTCGGAGGAAGGGGCTCGGGCAGTGGAAGCAACTGTGGACCGAAGCATGTTCCGTGTTCCAGAGTCTCTATGGAGAAGCGATCCCAAGGCTATCCGCCTGCACTACAATGGCGGTGGGTTCTTTGTAGGCGCTGAAGACGAGAACACCAAGGTGCTGGTGCGGTATCCGTCGGACGTCACCAACCCTTACGATCGATCACAGCAGGTAAACAGCCCAGCAGCTATTGTTAGTTGTACGGTGGGCAAGGGCATTGCAGTTTTATCAGGGCTACATATCGAGTATGCGTGGGACTTTCTTGCACCTTCCAGCTACACCAAGCCATACAACCGCAATCTGATATCGCTGATGCGCAATCACGATGCGTTTCGGCGACGGTTGTTTGGCGCCATACTGACGCATATGAAGCTGGCAGTCGATGCTAATGCTCTGGACGACCAGATAGATGCAGCGCATTCGATGCGTGTTCCAACAGTTACACCTACGTTTATGGCACCGGCACGGGCATCAGGTGTATCTGCAGTGGCCTCGACCATGTACGCGCTTAACAAGCTGGCTATTGCGCAAGGAAACTGCAGTGTGGGCAATACTGCTGACCGAGTGTTTCAAGACGTAGCAGATGACATCCATGTGGTTACAGCAGTGGCAGGCGTGGGCAAACGACGGGTAGACCCCGAATATCAAAAACTGGTACTTCAGCCCGATGATGTAGGCCCAGTATCGGCTACCGAGGTGCAGCCAGACAGCCGTAAGCATTCCATGCTGGTTCTATGCACCCCAGAAGCACTCCCAGACTCCAACGAAACACCGCGCTTTGACATGCGAGCTGCGATAAAATTCATGCAGGCAATGAAAGCTCATACTGCTGGCTCGTGGCTCATGTACTCGGATACTACTCGTTCGACACAGACGTTTTTTGAGAAGAATCCGGGCCTGTTGGCACAGCTTCCGGATGGTACAGTAAACGTTGCTACCATACAGTTGGCTGGCCGTGGCCGTGGCCGTAACGCGTGGATTTCGCCAGTAGGATGCTTGCAGTTTACCTTGCTTATTCGGCATCCCAACATGAAGCAAGCGCCGGTAGTAATGATGCAGTATTTGATGTCGTTGGCGATTGTCGAGTCTATTAAAGCTCAGCCAGGCTACGAGGAACTGCCCTTGCGTCTCAAATGGCCCAACGACCTGTATGCACTGCATACGCCGGTAGAAGATAGCGACGATGAGTCAAGCCCGAAGCCCACGTTTGTTAAAATTGGCGGAATCCTGGTCAACTCGTCATACAAGAGCGGCGAGTTCACGTTGCTGTTTGGCTGTGGAATCAATGTTGCTAATGCGTTGCCCACAACATCGATCAACAGCGTTATTCGGGACTACAACAACGCAAAT
Source organism: Coemansia sp. RSA 1250 (assembly GCA_027578955.1). Classification (NCBI taxonomy): domain Eukaryota; kingdom Fungi; phylum Kickxellomycota; class Kickxellomycetes; order Kickxellales; family Kickxellaceae; genus Coemansia; species Coemansia sp. RSA 1250. Next base: position 387,339 of record JANBTS010000001.1, on the reverse strand, counting down.
GGCACACGGTTAGAGACGATCCCGGTAGAGAGAGCACTGGCATTGATTACGGCCAAGTTTGAAGAGCTGTACCGGCAGTTTTTGGCATTTGGTTTCAAGCCACTTTTGGACGCGTACTACCGCAACTGGCTGCATACGGACCAGGAGGTAGCGCTTACCGATCGCAGCTACGAGAAGGCCAGGGTTATCGGTATCAGCGCTTCAGATGGCCAGTTGCAAGTGTGTAGCTTGAGCAGCCCTACTACTGTGTACAGCCTGCAACCTGACGGTAATTCATTTGATATGCTTAGAGGTTTAATTAGCCGTAAAGTTTAAGATATTTTAGCCTACTGTTTCTGCTTTCTCTTTCTTTGAAAATATTCAATTTACGCATTTAACAAAATGGCAGGACGAGTGAGCAAGGTACTGTCGGTGGCTGCTGTTGTGGTGTTTGGCTGGTACATGTTTACTATGATTCGACTGGTGCTACAGCTATTCTATCCGGCAACACATATTCCGCTAATAAAACCACTACCTCAAGTACCCAAGAACACGGTTATGCATCGGATGGCCTGGCAGCCACCATTTGAATACGACATACGCATGTACGTGTCGCCGTTAGAAAGCTTTAACGACCAAACTGCGTTCCTGAACCAGTCTCTGCTAGTATGGAACATAGATGCACAGAGAATTGAGCAGCGGTATCCGCAGTTCAAAGCCGAGTTGAAAATCGACATTCCTGAAAAGCAACAGGTGTTGAATAGCTCAGGGCTGTTTGCGTTTCTGTTTGTGCAAAGGGCTGGAGAGCTGAATTTGAACGATCCGTTGTTGGCGTATGCAAGGGCGCCGCTGATGAGTATCAGAGAGCGGATGGTCGATCGTAAGCACTCGCTGATAGAGGGTGATTCTGAAACCCTCGAGTCTGGAGTGTGGGTTCCACATGGGAAGACGCGGCTGAGTTGGGAGATTGTGCTGGAAGATAATGAGTTTCACGCATGGATGATGCCGCTGGATATTGTGCCGTTACTTCGGGTACGACAGAGCGGGAAAAACAAAGAATATATACCGTTGTTGTGGGAGAATCCTCTGGCGACACGCGAGAAGCATTGGGTTCCGCTTACCAACCATTCCAAGGTATCTAGCAAGCAGCGGCTAAGCGGGCATATGGATGTCGATGTTAGCTTGCGAGGAATCGGTTTGGGGTGGCTAAGATTGTGCAACTATGTGTACCATGGGCTGCAGGAGCTAAGGTCACCACGGTCGCTGATTCAGTACAGTGATTCTGATATAGATAGTCTGAAGGAAATGGTGTTTGAAGTCAACCCCACGATGCTGGCCATCACGATGGCGGCTATGGCACTGCATATGTTGTTTGAGTTTTTGGCATACAAGGAAGACGTGTCGTTTTGGTCCAGTCGCAGCAAAGAGGGTTTGCATGGGATCTCGAAGTCCTCGATGGTAATGGGTGTGGTTAGTGCCTGGATCAGCCTGCTGTATATGTGGGACAGGCGGAAAGAAACCAACGTGGTGGTGCTTGCTGGCGCAGCTGTTGGGGCAGTAGTTGAGGCGTGGAAAGCCACCAAAGTGCTGCGCCTTGAGGACATATGGCCGTTGGGCAGGAGCAAGGCAAATGCAAACAAGGAGGAGCCCGAGGGGGAGCGGGCGCAGGTGCAGCGTGAGGTGGATAAGCAGACCGGATGGTGGATGACCCGCGTATGCATGCCGCTGATGGCAGTATATGCAGCGGTCTCGTTGGTATGGCAGCAGCACGAGTCATATATGAGCTGGCTGCTGAGCGTCAGTTTGGTTACTGTGTATTCCCTGGAGTTTATCCAAATGTGGCCCCAGCTGCTAATAAACCATCGGCTGCGCACGGTCGATATGCTGCCGCTAACGGCGTTTCTGTACCGGTTCTTGACTACGTTTATAGACGATCTGTATGCGCTAGTAGTACCGATGCCGCTGATCGAACGTATCGGGACATTGAGGGATGATCTGGTATTTGTGGTTCTATGTTACCAGTGGCTAAAGTTCCCCAAACGTAAAGAAAAGGCCGATTAGATTTTATTTAGTCACTTTCAGATTCTTCTTCAGATTCGTCATCGCTTTCATTAAGGCCATCGACTACCGGCTGCAGAGCACGCAATAGTTCCGGATGCACTTCACCGGCAGGCTTCTTTTCTGCGCGATTAAACCAAGCGACAATCGCCACGTCCTCGACAATATCCAGCTGATATACCAGATACACCAAACGGACAAACAGCCGGCTGCGCAATGCATCATCAATCTCGTCCTCTAAAGCACAATACCGTTCCAGAATGCCCATCAGATCCAGCTGATCCCGACCATCGCTAATATATTCCTCGATGACGGGTGCCCACTTGTACATGACGCGTTTGGCAGATTCGGCCATCGAGCCAATATCAATGGTGCGTAGAACCTCTTGCATCACACCTGCACGCATGTCGTCCTGTTCCTTGTTATACGACATCCGCAGGCTTTTGATCTCCAAGGCCGACTTTGATGGCGACAGGTCTTCGTCGCAAGCGCGCTTGATTGTCAAGTGCAGTTCCCGCTCAAACTCTTCTTGCGGTGTCAGTTTGATGTCCTCGAGGCCATGCGCGTTGGTTTCCTCGTCATGGCTGTCGTAGTCGTGGTCAGATTCTGCGTGGTTGGCATCGGCCACAGTTGACCCTATGGTGTGCAGCCGCTGCAGCTGCAGCTCCATATTGTCTTCGTCGTCATAGTCGGAGTCGAATCCAGCATTTTCTGCTGTAGAGTCAGCCCACACATATCCTATGCCCTTTGCACCCACCGCCTGAGCATCAAACTGCTCCTGCGCGTCTGCTTCCGCCGATCCACTGCCCACATCGTGTTCTGCAGCCGCGTTGGCTTCAGTCCAGCCGGTCTCCTCATCTTCATCCTCGCTGTCCAACTCATCCTGCATACTTTCAGGCGAATCCATGCTGAGCCGCATAGGGCGACGTGCAATGCGGGTAAACGGAGGAATGGTGATGTTCGGACCAATAGTCACATCGTCACCAATAAGACATCCGCGTCCAATTGTCACGTTGTCCAGCACCGTTACTCGTTCACCCAAAATGGACTGCTCTATGGCCACGTTCTGGCCCACTTTGACGCCAGCAAACAGATACGACCCGCGTACCATTGACTGCTCGCCAATGAGACATTGCTGGCCCAAAACCGAGTCTGAGATGCACGAGAAGTTGGCTACATGGGTGTTGGCCCCTAGAATCACATGGTGCTCGACGCGGCTTTGGCGGTCAAGCCGGACTGAAGACGCCTTGTAGACGGCACCCCTATGGTAGCTGTACTCAGCACCCGTACTGGGATTGTTGTCTGGGCATAGGGGGTAGGTCCAGCGACCAATCATGTCCCGGCTGATAGCATCATAAGCAGCAGTATCGGTTACGCTGGCCGCATATCCGCTATGCCCGACAAATGCCAGGCCCTCGCCAGCAAGCAGATCAAGCTCCTTGCCCTCCAACGCGCTGGTTCCCTCCAGCACATGAGCATAAATGGTTTTGCTCAAAATATCCGACTCCAAAATGCCATGAATAAAGTCACGACGCATGATATGGTAGTCGAAGTTTTCAGTAAACAGGGCCAGGACATCCGGGGAGCAGATGGAAATATTGGTGTCGGTCAAGTCTGCTCGCACTTCGACCTCGGCATGCTCGGTAAGAACCGTGGACTGGATCACGGTGGAGCGTACATGAGCCACCGAGGGATGGGAGTTGAGAGCCAGCAGCCGGCTAGTCCCGGGTTCAATAAAATACACCGACTCGTCGCACAGATCATGGCGGCGATGGCTCCCAGTAGCCTCTTGCAGTAGCATGGTCATTATATGGTTAGGATCACGCTTCTTATTCGCCCGATGCGCTGCTACCAATCTGCTCAAGTTAATATTGGACATAACTATGCCGGTACATAGAATGAAATCAGATATGGTTGCGGAAAATTCATCGGCAGCTCGCAATGCATCTCCGATGGTGGTGGCTTGCCGCACTGTCCGCACGACTACTTTCATCTGCATATGGCCGCGGGTCCATTGCGATTGCTTGATATACTGGACGAGTTTATCGGCATGTGCCTTGCATAGAATTATTGTCTCGACCACTCCCGATAGCGCTAGCACCTCTAGCGTATACTCGATCATCGGGACGTTGCAGAGTGGCAGCAGGCAGCGCGGCTTATTCAGTGAAAGCGGCTGGAATAGCTCGTCGAAGGAGTCGGCCAGCACTAGTGCTTTTAGCTCCACCTTATCTTCCTCCTTGGCTTGGCTCATTTTCTAAAAAAAACGCTTTACTGGATTAAATTCAACGAGATGTAAAATGCTGAATTGGTGAATCATAAATTTTGTCTTTTTTTTTTTGGCTCAAGTAGTAGGTGATTTGATCAGGCTTAGATCAAACCCCCAACGCGAAAACAATACGAGTTTCTTGTTGATCCTTCCACGCGAAAAATGTGCGTTTTTAACAAATCGGACACCCATTCTCGATTTCTCTCTTTTCCGTTGCACTTTTTGTTTGTTTCTTATTTACATTAAATCTCATGCCAGCAACACGTTCGGCCCGAGTACCTACAAGAAGGCAGGTGCTGTCGGAAGCGCCCATCAAGCAGGTCAATAAGCCAGCACAAACACTCAAGAAGACATTTTCAGTCACCAAGCATAGTCAGCCCAATGGCAAGCCAGGCAAAACGGTATCGTCGTTTGTGGCAGCCAAGTCGGTGCTTCATCGGTCGACGGCGGCTCCGCAGATAGTTGGACGCGTAGCCGAGCAACGGACTATCCGGAAATTCCTACAAGAATCGGTGGAGCAAGGACGGGGAGGCAGCATGTATATATCGGGGAACCCAGGAACCGGCAAGACTGCCTGCCTGCAGTCACTAATCAAGCAATCAGAGGCCTCATTTCCTTCCGTATTGGTAAACTGTGTGCCGCTTACCAAGCCAGGACAAGTTTATGAGGCCATATTGGAAGCTCTGGGAGCATCATGTGGGCCGGATAGCGCATTGTCGCAGCTGGAGCACTTGGTGTTTCACAGTAGAGCTTTTTTGGTCATTCTTGATGAAGTGGATAGTCTGTTGGGGAGTAGACAGGAGGTGCTTTACCGGCTTTTTGAGCTGGCGGCGCATCCACAGTCTCGTATGGCACTGGTGGGCATTGCCAATGCGCTTGACCTTACCGATAGGTTTCTGCCTCGTCTGCAAGCACGCAACTGCGAACCCTTACTGCTCAACTTTAATCCCTATCAGGTCAAGGACATTGTTGAGATTCTGCAAAGCCGATTGAATTCAGTGTCGAGGGAGCCAATTATTCAGAAGGCAGCGCTAGAGCTGTGTGCTCGTAAGGTGGCAGCTACATCGGGGGATCTAAGAAAGTCCCTGGATGTCTGTCGACAGGCCATGGAGATGGCGGAAGCCGAGCATAGGCGGCAAGCCAAAGACAAGGAGAACCATGATGAGAGCCAGCCCAAAGTTACCCTGATGCATATCGCCAAGGTCCTGACCAACCTTAACGGCTCTCCTACGATGCAGAAGCTCGAGGCGCTTAATTTCCAGCAGAAGCTGGTCCTATGCGCCCATCTGTTTTTGACGGCTTCCGACAAGGCCAAAAAATTGGGCGGCATGGCCATATCGGCGCTGTTTTCAGAGTACCGGGGGATATGTTCACGGCTGAACATGATGGCGCCAGTGACAAGGTCCGAGTTCTTGGACCTGGTCGCGATGATGGAGACACAGGGGGTGGTGGCAGTGGATGCATCCAAGAACGGCCGCCGTGGCCGCATCGTGTCCAGCTCAGGCGCTGCCGACGACCGCACACTGCGGCTGCTCGTCGACGAATCCGATGCTCGTCGCGTCTTAAGCAAGGCTCCTGCGCTAGCTCCTCTCTTTTAAAAAGATTGTATAAAAGTTGGGATTTTATTGGAATTCATTGAAGAAGCGCGACTGTTGCATGGTTTCGCTCAGAAACCCTGAATCGTCAAACTCCAGACCTTCCTTTTCGAGCTTGGCCTTTTTGAAAAAGATCTTGCTCTTGGTATCGCCCGAAAACCCACCAATGTAGCAGTCAGAAGTCAGCACGCGGTGGCAAGGGATGGGTAGTGGACAGAATGGGTTTTTAGACAGTGCGTTGCCTACGGCCCGTGGTCCGGAACGCAAGTGGTCTGAAATGGCCTTGTATGTGGTATAGTAGCCCAAAGGCACCTGGCGGCAGACATCGTATACGCGGTACTGGAACTCGGTTACTCGGCGGTTGGTCTTGGGAGACAAATACGCTTGGCGTTGGCTGGCAGTCTCGGGATAATCGATTGTGGTCTCAATGTCATCGTCCACCACTTGGGGAACCACTGCCTTGGCGAACAGCCGGCTATGTGCTGCGCTTCTGGCCCGTGCCTTGAAGTTCTGGCTGTGAACTGGCGTGGTAGCTGCTTTGTCCATGTTTTGAGAAAATATAATTGAGGAAGAGAAAGTTCCGCAGCAGTTTGCAAAAGATTTGCTCAGATTACTCGCGTCACGTGGAAGGCTGGTAATAAAGAATCTGTTACCCAGCCTTTTTTTTTTACCCATTTTCCCGAACTCCTTTTTTCTTTTTTTTTTTCGTTGTTTGCATTTCTAACCTAAATCGAGTGTATATATTTCAATGCAAATTTAAACTTTATTTTCTCTAGACAGCACTCTCAGCACACTGAATATTTTTTATAGCTACAAACCCACCCTTTATTCTCGAAAAAAGGGTTGCTGTTTAATATCCTTTGCGTTTATTTACTTTATTGAAGCGAGCGTCTGTATTAGCGGAAGAGAGTTTTTTTGCTGGATTGCGATTTAAAAAAAAAAAGGGGTGGATGGAGCTTTCAGGACCACCACAAACAACAAACGACAGGTTGCGGCAACTGACAGTGGCGTTGCGTCCAGGCGCATGCACAATAATCGACTGGGCATCAAGCACAGCGGCACAAGGGGTCGATGACGACGATCAGGACAATGCATCAGCTTCTGACAGCGACACTTCAGAGGACGGCTACACGAGCAATGCTGGTCAGGTGCCGCCGGCCATAGCCAACGATCCCTTTTTCGCACAGATTCTCCGCAGAGCAGAGATGCGTGATGCCGAGGAAAAGCGCAAAAAGTCCTCTAAACGACGGGTCAAAGAGGCTGTCGACGACATGTACGATCTGGATGATCCGTTTATTGATGACAGCGAGCTGACGGTAATGGATGGGCACAACTATGCACAGCAGCAGCGCAAGAAGCGCCGGAAAAGGGAGGATGGCAGTAATACGGAAACAGAGGGCGTGGGGACGACTGATCTTGCAAATGCGCCCTCTGAGAGCAAGGCCGCAGATGCCAATGAGCCTGGGATTCCGAGCCTGGAAGACCTGGACAAGTATGAGGAGGATGACTTTTTTGTATACTACGGGCCGTTGAACGAGCTGGGCGATGCAGACGAGGACGACTCTTCGACAGCACCCAAAAAGAGCGCACGAGCGCGGAAGCGGTCTGAGAAGAAGCAGGGGGCAAAGGAGGCAGCAGGTAAAAAGAAGCCCGGTGCAGCCGTGTCCAAGGGAGATGCAAGCGACACAGCAGCCAAGAAAAAGAACGATGCAAAGACACAGCAGCATCGGCGGAGTGCCAGCGACGCGGGTACCAATGGGCCGCAAGTACCCACGAATGGAAGAAAGGCAGGGGCGCGCACAAGCCGTAAGCTTGATCAGGGCAAATCGGCCAGCTTGGTTAGCGATGACTCGAGGCTAAAGCGGCCACCAATTCCCGACCGCGACAAGCCGGCCAATGGAGGCGCCAGGAAGCCCGACGACCAGACAAAAGCTTCTGAACCCGCAGCAGCACCGCAAGAGAGCGCAAGCAAAGAAGAAAAGGCAGCATCGAAGCGGACAAATTCGGCAGTATCGGGGGCAGCAGTATCCTCAACGGCAGTTTCGGCCGATGATTCCAAGGCGCTGGCCGAGGCTCGTAGAACCACGCCCGAGATCGAGGCAGCGCTTTCGGAGCTGAGCCAGGCAACTAAAAACGAAGAGTTCACTAACCGGCAGCGATTCCCGTCGTCGCTAAAGCCGGCGCTACGGCAGGTATGCGAGCTGTCTATGGCACGGGCGCTCGAGTATGACCGAGAGATCCTGTCGCTGCAGAGCACCGAGCACAAAGTGTTTGCGTGGAATACGCCACTAGACATTGTGGGCTTTACCACCAACATATACAGCCGTCTAGCGGCAATCTTGCCGTATAACCGGGCAACCGTGCGCAAAATCGTAAGCAAGCTTCTGGGTCGTGATCTGTTGACATGGAAGGAGCAGCAGCTGAAGCAGATCGAGGAGGGGCTGAAGGCCCGGGTAGATGAGCAGATCGAGCGGAACATGGGGTGGATCCCGGTGGCTCCCAAGGCAGGCGCCAAAGACGAGGATGCGGCGGCCAGCGGCGGCTCGCAGGTGCGGTGGCATTGGACCACCCTGAGCAAGCATATTCTGTACCAGTATATGGTGCTGACTCTGAACATCAACGAGCTGCGCAACAACCTGGACTCGAACTGGGGCAAAGACGGCAGCGGATACCGGGAGCAGCAGGCTCGTAAGGATGCTTATGCGCACTTGGTGAACTTGTGGCCGGGAAACAGCATGTCCACTTATGAGATCAGCCGGGCTTACAGTAGCCGCAAGTCTTTGCTAGAAAAGCAGAGCAAACGGGCTGACTCTGGGTCATCAGGCTCCCTAAACACCGCCGCTCACAAGAAGCAGGAGCCGGCAGCTGCCTCGTCAGAAAAGGCGCCATCCACGCCTACCACCCAAACGCCGGTGCCTGACGCGGTGCATGCACATGCTGTGAGCTCTATTGTGCAGCCGACCTCTGCCGCCATGCAGCAGCCGATTTCTCCGGGCATCCCGATAGACTATGTGTCGTCGCCGCCACGGCCCGAGCACATTCATAGATCGCCGTACTTTGAGTACAGCCAGTCACCTAATAGCCTCCTGGGCGAGGTCAGCTATGGGGGCAACCCGATGGCCCACTTCTCGCCGCCTTCCCAGCCACCCACGCATGCTCATCGGCCGCTGGACTTTGTTGCTCAGCCGCCATCTATGGGCATACCAATACACGGCCAGTACCTAAACGAGCAGCCTGCTCAGCAATACCAGCAGCCGGCGCCTCCCGAAGACGACTCAACCCATTATAATAGTATGAGTGTTCGTAACTTGACATCACCTTAGCCCTTTTATTAGCGAATCTTAAACATTCTGGCACTAGCTTCATGGTCAAACTTGCTTGTAACCGGGATCAATCCGAATGATCTAGCTCTACGGATAGCCTTGGCAATACGTCTTTGAGATTTAGCCGATAGCCCAGTCTGATATCTAGGCTTAATCTTGCCCATCTCGGTAACAAACGAGGAGAGCATTAGTGTGTTTTTATACTCCTTTAGCGGATTTATGCCCATCAGCACGAAGGGGTCTTTTTGTCTGGCCTTTCGAGGTATCAGAGTAAACGGCTTTCCGTCGTATCCGGCATTCAGCTGTGACGGATGATAGGGCTTTCCGGGAAACATCTTGGTGGGGTATTGGGCGTTCTCGTAGGCTATTCCGGGACTCGTTTGTCCTGCTCGAGTCTTTGATTCGGGTTCGGAGGCTGATTCTTTTTCTAAAACAGTGAATTTGAAGGCTAAATCGGGCTTGGGCAGCTCATTTAGAGCTGCACTGCTGCTAAAGCCACGCACTAGCGGCAGCCGCAACTTGCACAGTTGCGCGATTTTAAACATTTTGTGGGAAAATAATAAACTGAAAATTCAACAAAGCAGAAAAAAAAAGAAGAGATAATGATCAGTGATCAGTCAATTACCACTTTGTTTTTTTTTTTTTTTGGAAGAGAGCATTGATTAACAAAAAGAGAAATTAAAAGGGGATGAAATTGTGTGCTGCAAAAAGGGAGAGATGTTTAAGGCGATTTAATATTCTGACTGAGCCAGCTCAAACCTTCAAACAAGCCCTCACCGGTATTGGCACAGGACGGGTGAACATACCACTGGCGATCACGCATTCTATGCAGACCTAGCTTTTCAGTAACCTCAGCCGGAGTCATTGCCGACGGCAAGTCCTGCTTATTGGCAAACACCAACAGCAAGCAATCCTTCATCTCCCGATCGCTCACAATGCGGTGCAGCTCCGTACGCGCCTCGTCGATGCGATCACGGTCCGCCGAATCTACCACAAAAATAAGCGCCTGTGTGCCCGTATAGTAGTGACGCCATAGTGGTCGGATCTTATCTTGGCCTCCGACATCCCACACGTTGAACTTTACGTTCTTGTATGTGACCGTTTCCACGTTGAATCCCACTGTGGGAATCGTCGTTACCGATTGGTTCAGCTTTAGCTTATACAGAATTGTCGTTTTGCCTGCCGCGTCCAGCCCAAGCATCAGTATACGCATCTCTTTGTTTCCAAAGAGCTTTGTAAGCATCTTTGATAGTCCTCCGCCCATCTTTTGTTACTCCTCTTGGTCAATTTGCTGGTATCCTTTTTAGAAAAAAAAAACACGAAGAGTATTAACAAACTCAAGAATCTACAGAATCAACAAACAATAGCACCCAGATTTAATATGTCCTTTAACAATCGAGCATAAACAAACTTATATGTACGTTAAGCAAATAGTCGCTAGAGTCAAAAAAAAAATGTTCTGTGGCGAAATATAAATACGCCGCCACTTGAAAGTTAAGGAACAAGTGGAGGCGCGGGCATTGATTAAGCGACAATCAACAACATAAACCAAGGCTTCTACAAGCCCGGCCTTTACAAGTCCAGCTCTGCTGAGAGCAACTGAATGGGAGGGCAGTTGTGAATTACCTGTAGATGAGTTTAGTGTTGGGCAATTTCTGACAATGTATAACAATAACTCGGGTTTATATGCCTTATAGTCGTGGCCAGAAATAGCGCTCAATAGAATATTAAATTGAGAATAAGCTGGTATAATTTGCACAAGAAATATAAAAAAAAAAAGAGCAAAGTGACAACTGGAAAACAGAAGAAAAAAAAATCCGATTTTAAAACCGTTGTTTACGTTTTTCTTCCAGACCAAAACACAAGTTTTTCTTGCTCAACACATGTCATTTGGGGGGGGGAGCAAAATAACACCAATGGCGATCATTAAAAAACAGTATTCCAAATATGGTGGATTCAGGAGGTTTTGGAAGCAGCATGAACAGACTCCAAAAACACCCGTAGATGTTCTGGATCGTGAGTGGGCATCATGCCGTGGCCCAGGTTCGCTATGTGCGCCGAGCCAAACGCCCGGCACATCTCCTCTGTCCGCTTACGAATGACGTCAGGGCTGCCAAACAACAACGTCGGATCCAAATTGCCCTGCAGCACAACTTTTTTTGAGAGCCCAGCGCATGCCTCATCGACGCGCCGCCGAGCCTCGCGGGGGTCGATTGTCCAATCAAGCGAGATAACGTCGAACGGCGAAAGCGCCAGCTGCTCCAGCGCATAGTGGGCGCCCTTGGCAAACACAGTTAGCGGCACATGCGGCGCCTTCTGTTTGACAAACGCGGCTATACGCGACAAGTAAGGCAAGGAGAATTGGGCAAAGTCAGCAGGACCCAGCTCCCCTGCCCACGACTCGAACAGCTGCAGGGCTTGTGCGCCTGCTCGTACCTGGCCAACCAGGTACACCGCAACCACGTCGGCAATCCGGGAAAGCAGCTGGCGGGCGGCCTCGGGGTGCTTGAACAGCCATGTCTTGGCCAATGCAAATGTTTTGGACCCGCCGCCCTCGATCATGTATGCCATAAGCGTCCATGGTGCGCCGGCAAAGCCCAGAAGCGGCACCTGGCCCTGCAGCGCATGGCGGGTGTTGGTGATGGCCTTGTACACATAGTCGAGCTCCTTATCCACGGAAAAGCCCTCTTCAAGATCGACCAGCCTAGACACGTCGTGGGGATCCCGTAGCGGGTCGGGGAAATGCGGCCCCTTGCCCGGCACCATCTCGACCTGCATGCCCATGGCCTGCGGGACGACCAGGATATCGGAGAATATGATGGCGGCATCCAGCAAGCCGGCGTAGCGGCGAAGCGGCTGGATCGTCACCTCGGTGGCCAGCTCGGGAGTACGGCATACCCGGAAGAAATCATGCTCGACACGGATGGCGCGAAACTCCGGCAGATACCGGCCAGCCTGGCGCATGCACCACACAGGAGCCCTTTCGGTTTTTTCGCCCCGAGCCGCCCTCAGGTACAGGTCATTCTGCAGCTTCGGAAACGACGCTGTGTCAAAGTTGGGCGGTAAAGAAGGGGGGTTCTCGCCAGGCATTGCTAGATTCTCAAAAGTAAAGATAAAAGAAATCAATTTATTAGCAGGCTTGCAATTTTTTTTTTTCTTCCTATTGAGCCATTCTGGCTTGATCCTCCATCATCTTGGCACTTTCCTCGGCAAAGCGCTGGCCAACGCGTTCATTGAGCTTCATGTTTTTGAGAGTGCAGCGGTTGGTGCAGGACAGCTCCTTCTCGCTGAGCTTGTTGGAGGTAAAGTCGCTGACGCAGTCGTCGAAGCAGCGGCCGACGAGGTTGGAGTACATGCGCATAAAGTCCTTCATCTGCTTCTGCTCCATCAGCTGCTGCATGCGCTGCTCCTGGTACGACTGGCCGTAATTGTTGAACATTGTAATTGCGGTAATTAGGCGGAAGAAAAGTGGAGCAAGCTTGATTTTATCCTGGAGCCTGCTGATTAAATGCCAGGGGGGTAAAAAAAAGATTTTTTTATATGCATTTGTCAGCTACAGAGGGCTTCATTGATCTCTTTTCTTGTTTCCCAGCCCTTTGTATTTGTATATATTTTTTTTATAGAGCAATACACAAAGCAACGAGATGGGACCGCGCGCAAAGGTGAACCCGACGCTGGGCAAATCGATCATCCGCAAGCGATTTGAAGGCAAGCGGCGGCCGACAGAAAAAGACACGGAGCTGCACACAGTGGATCTGGACGACGGGCCCGCATGGACGAAGCTGCAGTCGATCACGCAGCAGGGCGACCTGGACGAGTTCCTGCATACAGCAGAGCTGGCCGGAACCGAGTTCACGGCAGAGCGCATGAACGTCAAGATCATCAGCACCAAGCAGACGGCCAACCCGTACCTGCTGACGGCAGCGGAGGAAGAAAAGACGCTGGAGCGGCACCGCGAGAACCGCAGCCGGCTGAAAATACCGCGGCGGCCGGAATGGGACCGCACGACAACGGCGGCGCAGCTGCACCGCAGCGAGCGCGAGGCGTTTATGGAGTGGCGGCGCGAGCTGGCAAGGCTGCAGGAGGACGAGGGCCTGCTGCTGACGCCGTTTGAGCGCAACCTGGAGGTGTGGCGGCAGCTGTGGCGGGTGCTGGAGCGGTCGCACCTGGTGGTGCAGATTGTGGACGCACGCAACCCGCTGCTGTTCCGCAGCGAGGATCTGGAGCGCTACGTGAAGGAGATCGACGAGAACAAGCGCACGCTGCTGCTGGTCAACAAGGCGGATATGCTGACGGGCCGGCAGCGCGAGGCGTGGGCAGAGTACTTTGGCGAGCACGGGATCCGGCACCTGTTTTTCTCGGCCAAGGAAAGCAACGAGCAGCTGCAGCAGGAGCGGGAGCAGGCCGAGGCGGAGCAGCTGGCGCAGGAGCTGACGCGGCACACGCTCACGGACGAGCAGCTGGGCGAGCAGCTGGGCGAGCAGCTGGGCGAGCAGCTGGGCGAGCAGCTGGGCGAGGCAGCACGGGAAGAGCGCCGGCAGGAAGAAGCGCCGCAGAAGCCGGACTTTGAGGCGCAGGTGCGGGCGGTGGAGCTGAGCGCGGACCAGCTGCGCACGCGCGTGCTGACGCCGGCAGAGCTGGTGGCGGTGCTGATGCGGGAGAGCCCGGAGACGGCGGCGCAGGGGCGCGTGGTGATCGGGCTGGTGGGGTACCCGAACGTGGGCAAGTCGTCGACGATCAACGCGGTGGTGGGGTCGAAGCGCGTCAACGTGGGGGCGATGCCGGGCAAGACCAAGCACTTCCAGACGATCCACCTGACGGACAGCGTCGTGCTGTGCGACTGCCCGGGGCTGGTGTTCCCCACGTTCGCCACCACCGCGGCCGACATGGTCTGCAACGGCGTCCTGCCCATCGACCAGCTGCGCGAGTTCTCGGGCCCCAGCGCGCTGGTCGCCCGCCGCATCCCCAAGCACGTGCTGGAGGCCGTCTACGGCATTGCCATCCCCACGCGGCCCCTGGACGCGGGCGGCGACGGCGTCCCCACGGCCGAGGAGCTGCTGTGCGCCTACGCCGCGGCCCGCGGCCTCTTCAAGTCCGGCGAGGGCAACCCCGACGAGTCCCGCGCGGCGCGCGTCCTGCTCAAGGACTACGTGGCCGGCAAGCTGGTCTACTGCCACGCGCCGCCGTCCTGGCCCTGCGACGCGCCCTTCAACGCCGAGCACCACGACCTGGCCGCCTTGGCCGCGCGCTCCCGCCACGTCGTGGCCGACCCCGCCGCCCCCGGCGAGTTCTCCGTCAAGCACGCCGCCAGCGACCGCCGCAACGCGCAGCGCGCGGTCCGCAGCAACGCGCCGCTGGCCTCGCTCGACCGCCAGTTCTTTGCGCCCGCCTCCGGCGCCGCCCTGCAGCACGCCCAGCGCCGCGGCAAGTCCCACCAGGTCACGCAGGGCCGCGGCTACGCCCAGATGCTCGGCAACGGCATTGCCGCCCGCGCCCTCGTCAACGACCGCGGCGAGCCCATCTCTGCCGCCGCTGCCGCTGCCGCCGCCGCCGCCGCCCCGGCCAAGCACAGCAAGCGGCACAAGAAAAGGCGCCCTGCAAAGCAGCGCAGCGGCGCCGGCGTCTTTGAGGACCTGTGATTGGAGCCCCAGTATCGCCCGGCGTTGATTGGCCAGTTTTCTAATTCTTTGATTTTTTCCTGCATTGATGAAGAAGAACGCGCCCCCCCCCCAAATTTTTTTCCCAAATTTTTCTCTCCGCTGATTATAATCCTTTTTTTCTTCAGTTGAAAAATTATATTATTATTATTACTCAAGGTAAGGCCTTCCCCTCTTTCGAGCTTGCAAAAAAAAAACCTTTTTTTCCTCTCCTGGGCTGGAAAAAAAAAGAGCTATATATTTGTGCCGAAAGTGTCGAGTTTTTGGGGCAAGCTGGAGTGTCGAGCCATGCTTTGGACAGAATATGCATGAAGGACACCCCTCTCCCCCCCTTGCTAAACCACCCGAGGCTAAACCACCCGAGGCTAAACCACTCTCTGGCCCAGCCGTTTTGTAGAACTTGAACCATGGCCGAAGTAAAGCCATCACACATCAAACAGGAGGACACACCGGCAGAGCAGCCAGATCAGCAGGCGGCAGATCACGCCGAGCAGCCCGAGGCTGAGCAGGGCGACCACATGGAGGGCATCGAGAACGAGCAGTACGAGCAGCAGTACGAGCAGGAAGAGTACCCGCAGCAGTACGAGGGCGACGTGCAGATGTACGAGGAGCAGACAGCCGAGTACGCCCAAGACGGCAGCCTCGCGTATGCCGCCGACGTGGCCGCCGACGCCGCCGAGGCCGTGGCGTCGGTCATTGCCGGCGACGCCCAGGGCGAATACGACGGGCAGCAGGACTACGAGCACGGGCACTCGCAGGCCGGGGGCGAGCAGTACGAGCAGGAGTATGTGGACGAAAACGGCCACCCCTACGCCGAGCAGGAGGTCGACGAGCAGACGCTGGCGGCCCACCCCGCCACGTCCCGCGACATGCAGGCCTCCATGGTCGACGCCGAGTCCCAGCACGGCATGAGCTCGGAGGTCTCGCAGGCCATGAACCGCTACGACTTCTCCAGCAACCCCGACGGGCTCCAGACCCTGGCCGCCACCAGCTCCGCCGTCACCCAGCACGCCATGCACACCCCCACCAAAGTCCACATGCACACGGTCCGCAGCCCCAGCTACTCCGACCAGAAGCAGATGATGCCAAAGTTCAACCGCGCTCGCAACTGGTCTGTGGAGGAAACCAAAATCCTGCTGGCCGAGCTCGAGCGCATCGTCACCAGCAACCCCGACGAGCGCCGCGAAAACGTCTTGCGCTCGCACTCCACCTTCGAGGAAATCGCCGATGTGCTGCGCGACAAAGGCTATGCCAACCGCGACGGCCAGGGCTGCATGATCCGCTGGCGCAACCTGCTGCGCGTCTACAAGCAGACCCGCGCCAACATCGCCGAGGGCAAGTCTCCGGGCCACCACCCCAATCTCCAGTACGCCCCCGCCATCGAGTCCATCTACCGCTTCCCGCCCGACGGCATGCACTTTTCCGTCAGCGAGGCCTCTCCCGGCATCGAGTCCACTCCTGGAAACGCCCGCACCTGGTCCCAGGCCAACGGCTACGAGACCCCCGCCCGCAAGCGCGCCCGCGAAATCTCCGCCATTTCCGAGCACCTCGAGCACGTCGACGCCAAGATCGACCAGTCCATCGAGTACCTCTCCCAGCACAGCGACCTGCTGCGCCTGCTTGAAGAGCGCCTTGCCCGTGCCGAAGACGCCCTCAAGCAGAGCGAGGCCACCATTGCCGATCTCCACAACATCATAAGCGAAAAGGACGCCAAGCGCGAGGAGCTCCAGAACCAGCTCATGGTCACTGTCCAAGCTCTCTCCCAAGTCATTGCCACCAAAAAGGGCGAGGACCAGCTGTCCCCTCAGCCCCAGCAGCTTTCTCAGTAGTTTTCATATTTCTTCAGCATTCTATTATGTCTATTACATTGCTCTCTTCCTCCTGCTTACTTGGGCGCTCCTTGCTCCCCTCCTCGCCCCTTGCTCCCCTCGCTCCCCTCGCTCCTTGCGCTCCAGCTCGGCGTATATCCCGTTTTTTGCAAGCAGCTTCCTTCTTGATCCGAACTCTGCTATTTCTCCCTGATCCATCACCACCACCCGGGTGCTGCTCCTGCCCACTTTCTCCACCTGGTGCGCAATCGTCAGCACCGTGCTATTCCGAAACTTTGCCGCCAGAATATCCTGTACTGCCTGCTCAGTGTCCTCGTCGATGCTTGACCCTGCCTCGTCCAGAATCAGTATCTTGCGCTGCTGCAGAATTGCGCGGCAAATGGCAACCAGCTTTTTCTGCCCTGCACTGAGGTTGTTCCCGCAGCTCTCGATGTGCATGTCTGGCTCAAAGCCGGCAAGCCTGGCATCTCTGATTGCTGCTCTAACCTCCTCGTTACTGTGCTGCCCAAATGGATCCAGATTCTCCCGCAGCGTGCCCCCAAACAGCGCCCCCGTCTGCGGCACCACGCTGATCTGCTGCCGCAAGTCGTGGACTCCCAGTTGTGAAATGTCCACTCCGCCAATCGTTATCTTTCCGGCTTCCAGCTCTACAATTCGCAGCAGCGCATTTATCAGCGAGGACTTGCCCGAGCCTGTACGGCCAACAATCCCGATCCTTTCTTTGTCCTTGATAAACACTGAGATGTTATTCAGCGCCGGCCTTTTGCTATTGCCATAAGACATGGTGCAGTCCTTGAATCTGATTGAGCCATGTGTCGGCGGCCATCTCTGGCGTGCCATACCGCTAGCACGCATATGTCGACATCCCTCTGACTCCAAACTTGCGTGGTCGCAAAACTCTTGCAATACATGCAAGTGGTTTGCCACGCTTTCTTTAATTGTAAAGATCGAAACCAACGTCGGCAATGACTCGGTCAAAATGTCGTAATACATTTTTATACTTGCAGTGTCAATAGCTGCGCCCTGCTGTACCTTTACTGCCATCACTCCAATCATCAACAGTGCCATTAGCTGCTGCAGCACGATCTTGCAGAACTGCCGCACATTTATAATTGCGTCGGCTAGCCGCTCAATTCCAGCCACTGTAGTATCCAGCTGCGCCATTTGCCTGCTGAAGTATTGGTAAGCATGAAATACCCGCACGGTTAGCGATCCTGAAAACAGCTCAACGTTGATTGCCTGCTTATGGTACTGCTCCTGCATCTTGAGCATCTGTATCTGCTGCAACATATCTGTGCCCCAGCTTTGCGCACAAGACAAGAATGCGCAGGTGACTAGCAGTAGCGGAATGGCTGGTAGCGATACCTGATACGTCTTGTACATCGAGTAGAGAATACCCGCCAAATACGACATCCAGGTCACCACAAACATATGCACCCCGACCATAAGCGCGCGCTCTGAAGTTTGCACCACCGACACTATGCGCCGATCGGTCACGCTCCAAATCTCCGACATTTTGGCACGCGCATAACTGCGCAACAGCGCATTTGCTACCTTTCGGCGGTTAAATCTAACGTACACTCCGTGCTCAGCTGCAAACCCAATCCAGACAAGGGCCACATCAACCGCTGTGCCAACCAGCATAGACCACCCATACTGGATTAACATAGCAACATTGGCTGTTCTGCCAGCTGATCCACGATAAAGCAAAGCGATCTGGCGCTCGTAAATGTACCTTGGCACGACAAACGTAATCAGCCCCATTATTAGGGCAAATGCCAACGACCAAATCCCACACGTCCGAACAAAGTACTTTAATCCCTCCATCTTGATAGTCAACGGCGTCGGTGGAGTAAATGAAATTGGCTTAGGGGTTGGGTTCTGAGCTGTAACCTCCACTTTGTCGCCAACGTCATGCTGTTCGGGATCAGAAGACGACGAGGTAGCGCTGGTTGACGTGACAGTAGTCAATTGTGTGTTTCCATTGACTACGCGAATCTCGGCATTGCACTGGCTAACATATTTGGGCTCCCTAGTCACCAGAATGCGGATCTTATCTTTCAAATGGCCCTTATCGGATAAGACAGAGTGCCATATAGTACTTTGAACAGGTGGATCAAGCTCAGCAAGCGTGTTATCCAGAAGATAAATGTCCGCTTTCGAATATAGTGCCCTACATAGCGCATATTTAGGTATTTTGTAATGGCAAACACCATTGCTTTCAGAGACTTACCGTGCCAAAGCCAGTCGAGCCTGCTGTCCCCCAGATAATGTTGAGCCTTGGTTTCTAATTTGCGTCAAATCGCCATCGGTCATCCGCGCCAAATCTTCTTTCAGGCAGCACAGTTTTAGCACCTGGCTGTATAGCTTTTCATCCATGGATCGGCCAAACAACACGTTTTCTCGAATAGTCGCGTTCATGATCCATGGTTTCTGTCCCACGTAAGCCATAGTTCCTTCGATGCTCCTAACGCCCGAGCAATTATTCAGCTCGCCCAGAATTGCCAGCAATAAAGTGGATTTTCCTGCACCGATTCCTCCAGTAACAGCTATTAGTTGGCCGGCATTAATCGACAAGCAATCTGCATACACCGCAAATTTGTCGCAGCCTTGACGCTTGAATATGGCGCCAGCCATTTGAATTCTTGGGCTGCGAGATGAAGTCAAGTCGCTAGTGCCTTGCAAACAGGTTCCGTTGGCCAGCTGAGATTCTATTTTCCTTTCTAGGTGTATAATGTCTGCGAATATGCCTAGACTACCAACTAGCTTTGCAGTTGATGTGGTCATCTGCTGCAACAGCTCTAAGGTCTGGGCAATCTCAAGCGGTGCTGCCGAAGTGTGAACCATGGTTTTAAGAAATACTGCTGCTAGGTACGCGCTAATACCCTTTGTAATTGCGGCAACCGATCTCGCCGCATAGCTCAAAGTAGACGAAGTGTCATAAAAGTCGCGGGATTTTAGCTGGAATATTGCGTCTTCAAACGCCAGCATCTTGAACGCAAGTAATGACGGCAAAAGCTGCTTAATGCGTATGTTCAGCGTTGTGGGTCTTTTAACGGAAGCGTTCTTTTTCGACTGCTGCACGAAAAGCCATTGTGAAAATGCAGACATCGCCAAAACAACCGCCAAAATTGCCACAACGCGCCATCCAAGCAGCGAATACAATATAGCAATGTTGCTGAAAACCCCAGAGATCGGCGATAGGCAGCTAACTGCCTGGAACAGATTGTTCACAAACGGCATAATCACGTACGACTTCAGATTTGTCATCTCTGACGAATCATGATCGGATCCGTAAGTGGTGACTAGCTGCTTGCATAGCGCGTAGTAAAGCAGATTTTGAATTCTAGTCCTAAGCTCGTCCTTTGCTTTGAGATGGTAGATCTTGAACATTGCAACTACCACTTTGAGCCCAAAATGTACAGATAGCTTCCACACAATGTATGCTAACCCAGTGTGAGTGGGCACCAGTGCGAATATATGAGTGATCGATACAACGGTCCATGTCTCGAAAAGGCCTAGAAATGTCTCCCCAAGAGTTACCATAAGAATAGGTCTCCAAAGTCCCTGTAAAATGGCTCTCAAAACATACACGCGCCTGCTGCGGTCGAAATCAATGTGGTCAGCTGCTTGCGATGAGGCGTATTTGGCCGCCAACTCCAATATTGCGACTGAGTCGTCAGGCTGACGCCGCAATCTTTTGTTGCAATTAAGAGCAATGCGAATAAACAAAACCAGTTCGGCACACATGTTGCCAACTCTGAACAGTAGCGGCTGTACAAAAAGGTCATTGTGCAACTCCAGCACATAAAATGCAAATATTACAATTACACCGGCCGTAGGAACCTGCCATAGCATATATCCATAAAACATCAGCTTGTTTAGGTGATAGCCAGCAACCAGCGGCCTTGGAAAACAAGCGACCTTGATGTATAAAATGGCAGCCAATTCGCAAAGTGCGTATATAAAACGCTCATAATGAGGAGCCACGGTGGAATTTCCGAGGCTGTAAGCTATAGCTATAGATGCTAGAGCGAGCAGCTTGTCAGGCGAAATTAAGAACAAGGGCGGTCTAAAGACCACAAAGTACAGTAGTGCTGTAGCTACAAGCAGCAAATCCAGCTTTGACTGAATGCTACATTATTAAAATCAGACAATACGAATTTAGTAGAAACTCTGTTTTCATATGTGTGTTTGGCCTAGTTGCTACCTTGAGATGTTTAGTTCCATAGTTTTTTTTTTGTGAAAATGTAAAAGTTTTGAAAAAGAAATAAAAAACCAACAGAATATTTGTCATTTATGTCTTTTTTACATGTTATACAGCGTATAGGCTTTCATCTAGCTATGCGCTTACTGTATATGCTCACAAAAGCTTAATGCATAAACAAGAACCAAGCAAAAAAAAAAGAAGGACAGGCATTCCAACAGGCGTCATAAATAAAAAAAAAAAAAGTGCCTGCAAGCAAAAGCTTAATTAATGGAAAGAGAAACCGCTTCAAAAGCTGTAAAGTGTGCATGTAATAATGAAAAGCGCATTTTTTATTTGGTGGGTGACAACCCAACCAAATTAAAACTCCGTCAAATTCTGGTATTCTATGTTGCTGATATGCGGTTTATTGCTCCTATTATTTTTGCAAACTGTTAAAAATACAAGAGCAAAAACGTTTAAGCTTATTGTGCGATAATAAACACCACAAACGCCAATCGATTGGGCTGAACATCTGCGGATGTGTTGACGATCCACACGTACTATTGCGCAAATACTATGAAAAATGGACCATTAAAAGCTGTCTGAATATGCCCAAACAAGAGCAATGTCGCATCAATTGTAGCCAGAAAAATAAAACCTCCTCGCATGCATGCATCAAGGCGCATTGTTTGTCTGAGCGGGAAATGATCCCCTCAAAGGCGCTTTGCATTTGAATCACGTGCGTTGCCCATTAGTACATGCATTTATATCTTTTCGTCATATGCACAAAACTCAAAGATAGAGCTGCATCTGAAGCTGCTTTTCCTATTATCTATATTAATGGCGGCCATGGCGCAAGAAGAAATATATGAGATCCCTGATGGCCCGCCTGATCCATCGCCAGCTATGCCATCGTTTGATTTTACAAATATGGGCCAAGATGGCACGCCAATAGTTATTGACAATGGATCGAGTATGTGTCGTGCCGGCTGGGCGTCCGAAAACACCCCCCGGCTGGAATTTGAAAGCATAGTTTCCAGATACCGCAATCGCAAAATCAGTTCTGGGCCAATATTGCTAGTAGGCGACAACGTGAATTCCGATCCTATGGCAAAGCCAAGCATTCGCAGTGCATTTGATGGCGGGGTTGTAACCAACTTTGACGCGATGGAGGGCATTTTGGACTATGTGTTTACGCTGCTGGGGTGCGTGGACGACAGAATAGACCAACCAATCGTAATGACAGAAACAGTGTGTACCCCATACACATCGCGTAAAAACATGTCGGAGCTGCTGTTTGAGTGCTATGATGTTCCTTCAGTCACCTATGGTATAGATTCGGTGTGGAGCTACTACAAAAACATGGGGACTTTTGCCACAGATGGCCTGGTTTTTGGCTCGGGAACTTCAGCCTCGCATATTATTCCTATTTATGACAGCCGGGCGCAAATTGATCTCTGCAAACGGATTAATTTAGGCGGACTGTCGATGTCAGAGTATATGCTGAAGCTTATGCAGCTGAAGTACCCTGCATTCCCGATGAAGATTACCGAGTGGCAGTCGCAGCATCTTGTTGACAAGTTTGCGTATGTTGCTGAAGATTACGAGAAGGAGCTAAGCTGCTACCTTGCCACAGAAAACTTGCGGCAGAAGGATGTTGTTGTTCAATTCCCGTTCCCCATGCCGTCACTTGACGAGCGCACTGAAGAGGAAATTCAGCGAACTGCAGAGCGCAGACGAGAGCAGGCGAAGAAAATGCAAGAGATGGCAGCAAAGAAGCGGCAGGAGAAAGTCGATATGCGCGCAAAGGAGCTTGAAGAATTGTCAGAGATTCGTGACAGCAAAGACGAAATGGATGCAGAAACATTTGCTGAAAAGCTTAAAGATGCAGGGTTGGACGATGAAAAGGATCTTGAAGATGCCATTGCTAGTGCCCAGCAAGTGGTAATACGTGCACAAAACAAAGAGCTAGGCATCGAGCCCGAAGAAAAGGAAGCACCATCTTTCCCGCTTGTCGATATTCCAGATGAGGAGCTCGACGACGAGCAGCGGCAGGAAAAGCGCAAACAGGCTTTCCTCAAGGCCAGCCATGAAGCCCGCGAACGTGCCCGGATTGAAAAGGAAAAAGAAAAGGCACGGCAAGAGGAGCTGGCCAGACAGGATGATGAACGGCGCTTGAACCACTTTGATGGCTGGCTGGCAGATCTGAAAGCCAAGCGTGACAATGTAATAGCGCGGATGGAAGACCGTAAAGCACATCGCAAAGAACTGAACGACCGCCGTAGCCATGCGTCTCAAGTACGTATGCGCAACATTGCGGATTTGGCTGCTGCTGAAAGTGCCAATCCAGCCGGAAACAAACGCCGGCGGCGTGGAGACCAAGATGACGACTTTGGCGCAGAAGATGCTGATTGGAATATCTACCGCGACATCAGCAAAGACGACGAAGCCGAGGAAAATGAAGAGGATGAGGCAGAGCTGGAAAAGTACAATAAGCAGCTTGTCAAGCATGCTCCTGACTATCTTGAAAGTCTGGACCGTGCAGCACGAGCCAAAATCGAAAACACCACAATGTACCGCTTCACTGACGGATGCCAGTCGGCTATTCTTGAAAAGCCAGCAGCGCCGCAAAAGCTGGATAACGCAGCGATTGTTGGCCAGATAGCTCGTGAGTATCAGCTCCATTTGAATATTGAGCGCATTCGGGTGCCTGAAACCATTTTCCGTCCTGGTCTGGTTGGCCTTGACCAAGCCGGTCTTCTTGAAACAATCGATGGCATATTGCGGCAAACAAGCGGTCGATTGTCGTTAATCAACAACGTTTTTATTACTGGCGGCGGGTTTTCCACTGTTCCGGGCATGCTGGAACGGCTACAGAGGGACATTCAGAGCATTGCTCCGGCAGGCACACCTATCAGAATTCGTAGAGCTGCAGATCCGCTTCGAGATGCCTGGCGTGGAGCGGCGCAGTGGTGCACAGCCGAGGCTGAGGCGTTTGCGGCTAGCCGCATTTCCAAACACGACTATTTGGAACAAGGTGGCGAATATTTGCGTGAGCATGGCGCTAGCAACCGCTACTATGCTGCGCCAAAGAGGGACGATAGTCCAGTTCCCACATAAGCCATCAGTTCTCTGTTTTGATTTTTTTTTTAAAAAAAAAAAAGCCTAGCTTGTTTTTCTAATTTTGTACTCTCCAATTAACACAATGCAAATAGCAATCTTCGCTATCATGGGCGCACTGGCTATGCTAGCTGCCGCTTCCGACGCCAACTCTGCATTCACCACTGATGTCGACCACTATGTCATAGACGACGCCTTGTACACATACTGCCATCCAGGGTATCCCTCAGCGCAATCATATGCCCCTCTCCCCAACGCAACGCTTGAGCTGGTGCAAGTAGTTGTACGGCACGGCGACCGTCCTCCTGTAAACTACATCCCAAATAACGACAATGAATGGCGTTGCGATGAAGTTGAACAGGAAACCTATTTGCACGGAGCTGGCGAATCCAACCAGAATACTACGGGGTCATTTAAGCAGGTTATTGAAATACCAAAATGGAACCAAAGGTACGGGTTTGAGAATCAGATATGGCGCGGATCATGTGAAGAGGGAGAGTTGACGGATCGTGGCAAACATCAGCACAACACTTTGGGTGCTCATTTGCGCAGCATTTACGTCGACAAACTCGGCTACTTATCGCCAGAGCTAAGCTCTACAGATGAGATTTACCTACGTACTACGCACATTTGGCGTACCAAGAACTCCGCCGAGAGTTTGCTAGGCGCGCTGTGGCCCAAACGCGGAATTACGCCTGCTTCTTCTATTCCATTGCACACGTTTCCATCGAGGATCGAAACTATGTATGGCAACACCGGTGCTTGCCCGCGCATTAACGTGCTGATCGATGAGATAGTCAAGACCGATGGATACCAAAAATTTATGAAGGATCAAGGCCCACTAATGGCCAGGCTGATGGACATTTTAGACGTCAGTAAATCGCACTGGAAAGATGGCTGGGATGGCTATTTTGACGTGCTGAATGCCCGCCAGTGCCACCAGTTCAACCTGCCGTGCAAAATGAACGGAACACAGTCCACTGATTCATGTATTACTGCTGCGGATCTGAAACAAGTCAATCGCAATGCTAATTACGAAACGGCATACAAGTTCCGTGACAGTCCATTAGCCCATAATCTGACTCGCTTGTATATTGGATCGTTTGTTGGCACATTGCGTGATCAGATGAAGGACCATATTGATGGCCACTCCAAAAAGCTAAAGTTTGCCCTGTATTCAGGGCATGATTCCACTGTTTGGCCGCTCCTGGGTGTGCTGGGCGCTTCTGACCAGCAGAGCCTGTGGCCACCATACGCATCAAACATCCTTTATGAGCTCTGGAAGCAGCAAGATGGTAGCCGTGTGGTACGTGTGATATACAACGGCAAGGTGCTTCGGACCAGAGACAGCGAGCAGTGGTGCGATCTTAATGCCTGTCCAGTTGACCAGTTTTTCAAGCGTATGGACGAGTTTATTCCTAGCGACATTGTTAGCGAATGCGCAGTATTATAATATGTCCTAATAAATATATCAAAAAAGACATTAGCAGGTAGCTGCCAGACTTTCAGTGTCAGCAGCAAACTCGCCGTCTATTAAAGCTGCATCGTCACTATCTGACGAAGCTGATGGCTCTTCTGTCAATGTAGGTGCTACCGGTGATTTGGCAAGGTTGACAGAAAGATCAATGTACACATCGCCCAGAATGTCACTGACCACACATTCTTTGTCGGGCAGCTGCTTGATAAAGTCGCAAAATAGCGCATTACGCAGCTCCAGCGATAGTGCATAAGCTAGTGGCGGAGGAACTGCGTTACCAATCTGTCGGTGCATATCTCGCGTATCATTCGTTTTGATACTGTAGAGACGGAATTTATCAGGAAACCCCTGAGCGCGTGCACATTCGCGAACTGATAGCACTCGCCGTTGATCGTACAAGAGCACAGTGCCGCTTTTGCCCATAGGCGACATCTCTGTCAAAGCGGTTCCAAAGCATCCCTTTGGATTGACGCGTCCATATAGCCCCTTCCATCCGTTGTGGCGCGATGCTGCGCTCTCTTTAGCAGATAAACACCAGGGCTTGAGCTTCTCGGGCAGCGAGCTATGGTCCTTGCCTGGCTCCATTACTACCCGGCAAATACGCTCAACGTTTACTGCATTGAATTTACGCGACACATGGTTGAAGAGTGTGTCAATGAGCTCACCGTAACTTGGATCGGCACTTGGCAGGCACACTTGATCCTTTCGACGACGTAAGCGCTGAAACTCGCTCATCGGCTGATTCGAATACTGCATCTCCATATGACCCACATACCCACAACTACCGTCAAAATCTCCCGGAATGTCAGTTGGCTGTCCAGATACTGCAACATACTGCGGCCAGTCAACATTACGCGCTTCGTCTTCTGGATACACCAGCGCCGGATTTAAAAACTCAAACTTTGGCAGGTCGCCAATGGCGTCTTCTACAGTAATCGAATGATGCGGCGCATTGCCGTTAAAGTGGGCAAACGGGGCATATACAGTTCCATCCGGCAGATTGATGTTGGTTTGGTTTGACTTTTCAAACGTCGTTATCGGACGAGGAATGTCAGGGATCTTGCAGCCACGCTTACAGGCCCAAATAAAAAGTCGACGACGAGATTGTGCCAGTCCGTAATTGCCTGCTTGCAGCACATAAAAGCGAGCCTGGTACCCCATTGTTGTCAACGCACGCAAAATAAACTTTAACATACCCATCTCAATGCCGCCTTTGACTCGGCCAGGTCCGACTTGAACGCCTCCCAGGCGGTAATTCAATAGCCCACGGACATTCTCCAGTAAAAAGTACGTCGGCCGGTAGAAATCAACATATGACAATGCATTGGCAATCAGCGATGTCTTGATGTCGTCTGCCTTGATAAACCGGTTGCAGCGAGAAAACCCTTGGCATGGCGGACCGCAATAAATAAAATCAACGTCGCCAGGCTGCGGCATTGGCGGCAGAGTTTTGCCATCGAATTTGTTGATAAGCGGCTGTGCTGGCACGCCATTGTGCACTTTAATTGCCCAGTCAAGAAGCAAGTTGGAGCACTGGTTATACACTTGCGCATCTGGATGGTTTTTGGCAAATGAATAGCCAGCAGACGGCATATACTCGACCGACCACAGCGTTTTCACAATACCCGATTGATCCATACCCTGCGTCAGCCCACCACAGCCAGAGAACAGGTCTAGAGCACGTAGAGGCTGCCTCCCGCACATTAAATTGTTGGGACTGGTGCTAGGTGAAGCAAGGAATTGTGCCATCAGCTTTGTCCTCATCTCACGCTCACGCTTACAAACCGGACACTGAGCAGGCATGGGCAGTAGCTCGTCAGAATCATCTCCTGCTGGTTTCAACTCCACCCAGTCTTTGCTAGTGCTAGGCCATAAACGTGTAGACTCGTACTTCGTATAGAACGCGTTGATATCCGAATCTTTATATATGTCAAGGTTTGTTTTGATCTCGTCAACATGGGAAACCCAGCATTTGCCACGGAAGCTGGACACATCAAACATCTGCATCAACGGCGTCCAAAACAGATGCCGCTCATCATCATACTCGCGATTATCTCCTGGAGGCCGCTTGCTTGGTGGCAAAACGCGAACTCGTCTCAAAATCTGTACCTCCGCTTTCAGGCCGCTGCCATTGGAAGCTCTACCAGCAAACCGCAGAATATATCCAATTTGAAACGGCTGGTCGCTGTGCTCTGAAAGGATATAAACGGTATCGTTGACATGATACTCTACGTCGCCGACAACAGCTGTTTGCAAGTAGTCAGGAACGACCCGCTGATTAGCAGCCGAGTTGTCTGCTTTGGGTGTAGATTGTCGAGTGCCGGCAACAATTTTATCCAACTTGATGTTGCGTGGAGTTTTACGCGCACATGTCCGACACCACATCGGCATACGCGTGGCGACGGTTTGAACATGCATATTGACATCCTCAAACATACCGCATGAGGGATCATACCAGAACCGACAGAACAAACGCCCCGCCCATTCATTTACATCCACCTCCTCCTGTGACTTAATAAACGGTATATCAATCTTACCACAGAGGCTGGTGTTTATGCAGTACGATTTGCAGCTATCCACAAGATACCATTCGTTGGGTAGTGCCACTTCTTGTAGCAACGTGTCACGGCCTGGAAGCAGCAAGCGGCCATGCATGATCCATCGCTCATTGGTCAGTGCATAGGCAATGCTGGTGATCTGAATGACCCGAGCAAGCGCTTTAGGGTTAACTAGCTCACAGTCAGGCACTACCGTCGAACTTTCAACCGAATCCCAAAGCGAACCCGGCTCAAAGCCTGACATTGGTGAGTGGGCATTCACCAACACAGTATCGCCAACACAAATACGAATCGGCTCTTGGGATACATCCGACTCATCGTCACCCATTGGAACTATCAATGCCTCGCTATAATTATATTGGTCTTCGCGAATCTGCGGTAACCGGCTTTTAGCTACGCGACGTACGCCATTGGACTGAAAGCATAGTGCCTTTGTGTGCAGCTGTAAATCGACAAGCGATACGATCCCTTTAGCACCCTCCATCTGTGCCTTAGCCTTGGAACCATCAGTATACCGCTTCTTCCACACATTAATAGAAGCTTTACTTGTTGCCGACGCTGCTGTCTCCTGAGAGCCTTTACTAGCACCTTGCTTCTTATCGAAATCACTGACACTCAGTAGATGGCGTGCATAGAGTCCTTGAGCAATTGATGCAATGAGTGGTGTAATACATGCAGGATTCTCATGCTTGGGCTCGCCAATGGTGATGCTTTTACCAGTTGTCCGTGTACCGCGCTGAATGCTACTTGCGCTGACCTTGGCTCGCTTGGCTGGCTTAGCAGATTTAGTGCGACAAATTGCTTGAATCAATGGAGTTCCCAGCAACTCCAAGCGATCGGTAGACTCCAAGCATATCTGAATCTCCTCAATAATCAGCTCGCGGTATTTGCGAAAATCACTGTCAGTAATGGGGGCTAGCCTGCTGACAATATCGTCGGGGCTTCCTCGCAGTACGCGCAGAAACTGTGCTATGGTGAGTGCCGAATTAGCTTTAGCCTGTTCAATGACTTGGTGTGCGATATATACGCTCTTGTAAAGTGGAGAATAAACAGGCATGTAATCCGGGAGTGGATTCAACAGCTTATACCATGCAAAACACGTACGCACCCAGATTTCAGTCTGGCCGTTCTGGTTCAAATACGTTTCATAGTTCAAAATAGCCGATAGACGAATCCGCTGAGCAAAGCCGCTACTGCAAGCAGACAGTTTAGTAGAGGCTTGACCATTTGTGCATTGAGGAACTTGTCCGTCGGTGTCGCTATCTTCATCCTCGTTCTCATCCTGGTTGCTGCTAGAAAATCCATCTAAATCAGCAGCCTTGATCGGAGCGACATTACCCGATATGGTTATATCTGTTCCCTCTAAGCCTAGCTCATCAAGCTCAGCAATAGTGTTGTTGTCGTTTTGATCGAACACAATAAAGTCATCTAACGTTCTACATGGCAGATCGTCGTTCACTTCGGTCTCGCAATCGGCAGCTGGGCTTTCGTTGAGCACCTCCAAGTCAGCATGCTCGATTTCCTCTTCTTCTTCGGGTATATAGTTTTTCAGCTTGCGTGGAGCAGCAGCAATTTTCAACGAGGTACTGGCAGGTTTTTGTCTCAGTCCGCTGATATACCATCGATTGTCCTCTGCACCACTTGCGTCCAAATCGGCAGTGTCGTCGGCTGAAGCATCGCTTGTTTGAATATCAGCCTCTACAAGAATATATCAGTTACTCTGGCTATGGTTTTATGGCGGCAATAGCTATTGAAATTGCATACCCTTGCCACGAGGGCTTTCGCCATAAGGGCTGTGTTTTCGCTTTTGTGACGACGGCTTCTCAAATGGCGCGCTATTCGCGGGTTCAAAATCACTGTCCATGCTATAAATTCAATAAGCTAGCAACACCAAACAGCAAATAAAAGTAAGGCGGACCACGTTCCTGGCATAACTTTCGCGTGTGATCACATGGTAGATCTAAGAATTAACATGGTCAAGACTGATCGCTTGCTCAAAGTCTGAGCAGTTGGTTTACCAAAATAAACATCGATTCTGCCTTATAAAAGCAGTAAACCGTTCCACTCTTTGGGATATAAGATGTTTCAGACATATCCCACATATTTGTTCGTTCAACATCTCCCCACATTTGAAACGCTGGTACATGACAATAAAGATTACGTTTATAGGCATGTCTTTCGTAATAGATTGGATAGCAATATTTTATTTGCACACGGGTAAATGTCGGACAGACTTAGTAAATAACGCAGTTAATTAATTCCCCTTACATTAAATATATACACCGCAATATATGTGTTTTCGGGTGCCTTGCATTTGGCCATTAATTAATTGTATGATCTCCGCAAGGCGTATTGCTGCATTGGTTTTTAGCAAATACTATTTTGCCGTTTAGACCAAATATACTTTCTTCATCTCCCACATAAAGCTGAAATTAGTTGCTTCACTACTTCAACTCAATTTATTATCCCCCGCATAAGCAATTGTCATCTCTCCAGTTTTAGAGGTCTATATCTGGTACAAAGTCTCAGCTGCCATATTGTTCAAGAACATCTCTTTATCTCGCAAAGCATCTTTGGCTCTTTTAGTTTTGTTTTATTTTGTACAAGCAAAATTTATTTGTCGTAAGTTCACTGTGATTACTTTTTAACTTTCAACGAGTTACTTGTGCGCGTTTAATTAGAATGAATTGCTATTTTGTTATGCACCCAAACTAACAGCTGTACTTTACCAGGCTGTAGATAAATAGCAGATGTGGAAGCAATTAACAATAGCAGCCGTTACATTTGAGCTGCTGCTTTCGGCAGCAGCTGCTGCGCCTGGTGCGCTTTTAGAAGGACTAGAGTAAGTTTATGCAATCTAGTTGTGCAAATTTAGTGTATATAATTGGGAGAGAGAATTACATGGGTACACGGCACACTGGAAAATTAAATATTGCTCCCCACAATATAGAATCCCTGAAGCTGCTTTTGACAACTATATACTGGAAGGTCTTCCCGTGGCAGGTATGAACCATCCACAAGAAAGTGACGGGTCGCAACAGCCACCAGATGCAAGCAACGGCAACGCCCAGGGCGAAGCCGACAACGACAGTGCGCCCGAAACCGATGTGCAATCCAATAACAATGGAACATTCAAAATCCCCATTACTGCTCACAAGTCGACCAAGGGTCAAATATCCACCATGGCAGCACGGATCAGGGCATTAGAGAAACACAATCTCAATGTGCCTGGCAAGTGGCTGCAGGCGGTGGAAAAGCTTCCTATCAAAGAATACGGCTACGGAATTGAAGTAAGTGAAGATTTTCTACTGCACACAGAGACATAATGCCACTACTACTGCTAAAACTTGCTAACGGTAGTATTACGGCGAAGTCGGAATTGGATCACCGCCACAAAAGTTCAAGCTTGACTTGGACACAGGATCAGGCGACGTATGGCTTGCTGGCGAAGAATGCGAGGTTTGTGCACACCACAAAAAATTTAACCCCAGAAAGTCCTCCACGTACAAAGCTGAAGGACGCAAGTGGGGTATTTCTTATGGCGACGGCTCGTTTGCCACTGGATATACAATTAGGGTAAGTATAAGGCTACTATTCAAAAGAAAGCTATATGGTTAACTGCAATGCGGCAAACTAAATGTAGGATACGGTTTCTATCGGCAGCTTGAAAGTTCCCAATCAGGTGATTGGTCTGGCAACCAGCGAATCTCGCGCCTATCAGCAGGATACAGTTGACGGACTGCTTGGCCTCTCATATAGCGGCGTGTCGTTTATTCCAGGTAAGCTTGATTCTACAGGTCAGATATAATGCATACAATAGCCGGATGCTAACTGCAGCTTTGTCAACAATTGCTATAGGAGTGACGACGTTTTTGGACAATATTCACAAAAACAGCTATTTAAAGGATCCCATCTTCTCGGTCTACATACGGGAAAAGGACAAGGATGACTATGCTGGCGAATACCTGTTTGGAGACGTAGACAAAAGCAAGTTTGAGGGCGACCTCACATGGGTTCCATTAAGCACGCCCAAGTTCTGGGAGGTCATGCTTGATGGCGTGGCTCTTAACGTTGACGGTGTGGGCCGGGAGGAGATCGAGATCAGTGGGCCAGCAATTCTTGACACGGGCACTACGCTGATTGTCATGAATGAAAAGCAGGCGACCGAGTTCCATAGAGGAATACCCTCGGCTGAGAACAGCGATATTTACGGGTGGATTCTGCCTTGCAACACTGAGCAGCTGGTGCCAGGCAACCTGACATTTACTATTGGCGGAGTGGACTTTTCGGTGCCAGTAAAAAACCTGGTGCGTGAGCCAGTAAAGGGTCTTGACGGGTGGTGCTTCTCAGCAGTCACAAGCGGTTCTCCTAATGTAAGTACAAGCTTGGACCATTTGATGTGTATGGCATGTGTATTGATTTTATTCGTTGTAGTTTGTCATTCTCGGTGATGTCTTTATGCGTTCCAACTACGTTGCCTTCGACCGCGGCAATGCGCGGGTTGGCATTGCACCATCAAAACACTAAAAACAGTTAGAAGCCACATTTCCAATTTACTTTTTCTTTGATCTTTTGTGCACTAAATACACATAAAAGACAGTAAGGCTGTCTAAATGTACGGGCAACAATGTCTTGCCGTTTGTATGGAAAGAATCCAGAACCGAAGCTGTTACTGTTTGCGGATAGACTAAGGAAGCCTATACAGAATTCAACGGAACAATGGTGGCTACACCTTTCATGGCAAGTCCGCCGTCGTTGTTCGTTGCCCACATCTCACACAACCGCGCACCGTTGGTTGTTCTAGAGCGTGAATGATCTGGCATCCACCGCCCATTGAGCGTTACCTTTTGTTGACAATACATTGGGCTTACTGCACGATAATCAAACGACTGCAGCCCCATTCCGGCAGGCATATATGTTTGCAACAACTGCAACAGCAGTGTACACGTCAGCGGGCCATGGACCAGCAGTCCAGGGTGATTTTCTACATTCTGTGCATAAGCGACATCGTAGTGGATGCGGTGTGAGTTCCAAGACAAGGCTGAATACCGAAATAGCATAATCTCGGTTGGCGTCAGCTCATGGCTAAAATCGGGATCACGATTGTGTCGAACTATCTTGCGTTTGAGTTCAATCGGTTTCATATACGCCAGGTTGCGATACTCGGAGACGCTGTAGCCGTACCGGTTGTTCATTTCCAGTGCAAGCTGAACTAGAATAAGCGGATCTGCTCCCATTCGCTCCTTTATAGTCACATCGCTAATGTACTTGGTCTGCGAAGACAAGTTGCTCACTCGCAGTGGATTGGCAGTATTACACTTTATCAGCCCTCCTGCCCATACACGCTGGTAAAACGGCTCGGGCGGGGCCTCGTCAGCATGGTACCCGTCAGGAGACAGCTGAAACTCGTTTGCGTGCGAGGGGAAATACACCAAGTGTGCTCCAGGCACCATGGCTGTGTTTTCTAGAATATCTCCAAGCTCACTATTGCGCGGGTGCTTTGGGTACGCCGGAGGGAGATGTGGTCGAATTGTCTGATCCAGTAGTGTCACTTGGCGGCTGTCCATCCGATCCCACAGTACCGACTTTTTTCCGAGAACCGAGTCCCTCCACTTGTTGATGGTGGTCAAATCATAAGCGGCGCTTGTAGAGTTCCGTAATTGACTAATACCAGCGGGCATACTTGGCTTATAGTGTACAGATGCAGCCACTGGCCTCACTACCTTCAAACTGCGGATCATGGTTTGTATAGATTCACAGGGGGTTATCTAATATCCGGGGCAATAAAAGATAACTCCACAACCTTTCACGTTTGTGGAGACAAATCACGAGTATGAGAAATTTCTAGCGCTATTGCATAGGAATTCTCACCACAGAACTTGAGTGTTGCGCAGAAAGGCATGTTTGGTCTGCAGATCCGTACAAAGCCATAAAAACCCTTGCTTTTTTGAACGCCGCATTCACAAATCCAACAAAGGTGCTTTTTTTTAGGCTATTCCGAATGCATCCAACAAAGAAAGATGTCTGAATTGTTAGGCCAAATTTAGCTATGCAAGTCATGCACAGAGTACCGTGCACGTCACAACCGCAATGCCATGTTTTTTCTTGTCTGAGCGCTGCTTGAAAGACATGCGATTCATGTTTTGGTGTAGAATAGGCAGAGTTGTCCCTCATGTTTGCCATTATTTATTGCAACAATACGAGTAGAATTTGCCGTAATAGAAAATGGTTGAGGGATAGGAAGCACTTGATAGCAGGGAGGCGTGCTGCAATCTCTAAAAAGATGTGAACAATACGCCAATTGTACAAAACTAGCCCTAGCTATTGTGGACTTTTATTTCCAGGACTTCAATAATTGCAAGGCTCCCTCCCTCAGCTGAGGAACAAAAATAGTGCATTTGGGTTGTCGCTAAGATAGGGAGTGCCATGAAGGAAAAGAGGGAGGTGCCAAAACGCATGCATTCTGGCTGCAAGGACAAGACGGTTGAGTTGCACATACCAATTCGTCTTCTTTCTTGTTTTGCGCTGCTCCAAATACCAAAGCTATCAATTTATATTTCCCCGCCCTGCCCATTAAGGTCGAACCACATCCCCGGTCTTGCTTTCTTCTTTTCTACTTTATCTGACTAATACTGGCATTTGGGCTATTTACAGCACCGCGCACTGCATTGCTAAGGCAGCGACATTGATTGCAGTACGCTTATTATTACTTCCCCCATTTTCAATCGTTGGCATTTATCAGGAATTGCCGCTACACAATCCAGTAGCTGCATATTATTATTATTGTATTAGCCTTTCTGCTTGGCACGCGTATATTAGCGACGGGGGGCGCCAAAACTGCGCATTTAGCTTAAACTTTTTTCTCTTCTGTCATTTATCGCGTCTACTTTCCCTCTTTTCTAATTCCCACTATGGCATCCGACCCTCGTATAAAGTCCTTCAAATTAGAGTTTCCGCTACGGAAGCCCAGCACCGGGCTCAAGCCCATGCGCACCTACCATGGCCGGGTCAAGGTGGAAGTCACCCAGCCCATTTCCATCAACCAGCTGCGCATCCAGTTCGAGGGCTGGGAGCGTATTGATTTTGGCAGCAAAATTGGTGCAACCCGCAAGTTGATATTCCGATCATCCGACGATCTGCTGCAGGGCGGCGGCGTGGTTGTCGACACAATTGCGCGGGACGCAGTGTTTGACTTTGCCTGCACAATGCCCAACATAAACTTCCCCTCTGCCATGCAGTCGGCCATTTGCGAGATAGCGTATACCGTCACCGCATCGCTGCTAGGTGACTCGCGCCCAGCCTCCACCAGCGCTGAGCTTCAAAACACAAACAAACTCAGCTCATGCGCCAATCACATTGTCACTCTGGCAACCGAATCTATGCGGGTACAGCTGACACCCAAAGTATTGCCGTCGGGGGTGGGCTGGCTCAAGCCGCTGGTCATGCGCGATGGCGTAATGCTCACGGAACCTGTGCGGCGCCGGTTCCGGCGACACCACGTGCAGACGGCAATGAACATATGCGTTCAAGTCCGGAACCATTGCTGCACACTCGGCGAGGCCATTGCCGTCGATGTCGATGCCACAATGCTGCAGAAGGACCGCGTGCTCACCTTTCTGCGCGCAGCAGTTATTGAGCAGGTGGCGCTGAAAACCCAGGTGGACGATGTACAGGCTCTGCAGTCCATCAACGCGTTTGTGGACGGGCAGGGAGGCACACAGGCGTCAACAGTCCTACTGGCTGAGCGCACGCTCAACCGCAAGGTGTCGGAAGTCGACCCGAGCGCTTTGAGCGGTGTGTCGGCAAAGGACTGGGGCACTTCGAGCGGCAGCCAGCCGCTGCTCGGCTTGGACGGCGTGCAGAACCTGCAGATCCGCGTGCCACGCCGGGATGTATGTACTTCTGAGGGCTTTTTCCTGAAATTCAGCCATGTGCTGCGACTGACCTTTGGGCTGACATCGCGGCCATCCAACGGGCGGTTCGACACAAAGTACGCGACCAAGGACATTCCGTTGCGGCTGGTCACGTCCAAATTTGGCGATGTTGGGCGTATGTCGCAGGTCGAAATCAACCGTCGCCTGTCAGCATTGACTACCGAAAGCGACGGAACCATGGTGTCGGAGGCATACGGATACTTGCTAAGCGAAAATTCGCGCGCTGTCCGGCCAACGCCACTAGAGTCGTTTGCGGGAAACCGAGAGATCCCTGCGCCAACCATAGTTTCTGTCATAGATCCGATGAACCAGTCATTTATGACAAACGAGCGGCCAATTTCCAGCGGCGTTTATAGCAACATGTCAGCAACATCGCCAGACAGATCGACATTCCGACCTGACTCATCGCAAAGCTATCTTGGTGTTAAGCGGACCAGCCTGGTGCCGTCTGCTGTGCCCACTCAGAAGACTGATCAGCTGCCCGTGCAAACACTTGTCGACTCGACTGGATTTGAATCGCGGCCACTTCCGCCACTGCCAAGGGCCTCGTGCCCTGAAGCCAAACCTGCAGAGCCAACTGACAAGCAGCAAGATGCGGAAGTGGAAAGTCAGCATGGCGATGTGCTTTATGAAGAGGATGACGAGGATGCGTTGTTTATGGCCAACCAGCAGCCTAGTTCAAAGTCCAGTGGCTGCAGCCGCGAGCAGAACCGTGATACGTTGGTGGATATTCCGGCAGACTCTGTGTGCAGTGCTGGTACATCTGACGATTCGGAAGAGTCGCCCAAATCGACATTGACCAGCGCATACTCGTCTTCGGCATCGCTGGCAGCATCGTGTACCAGCCACCAAGACCCTGCCAGCTCCGATCTCAAGGCCTCCACATATGCCAGAAAGCACCAGCTGGCATCTATAAGCATGCCTCTAATGAAAACAGCCGCGTTCGCCAGGCGCCAAGGCACACCGCAAACGCCATCCAAGCTTACCATCAACGAAAAGCGTGGATCGGCACAGAGCGAAGGCGAGACGATTGTATCGTCGCCTCGTAGCGACCACTTTGACGACGACAGCGTGTTTAATCGACACGCTTACGAACACAAGCATACGAAAATGCCCGAGTTACCAGCACTGCCGGTCATGGCGTCTCTGGGTGAGATGACCAAGGACCTGTTAGGAGGCTCCTCTGTCTTGGGTGACGAGAGCCTGTACTCGTTTATGGAAGAGCGCGGGTTTTAAAGTAGTCTTTATTAACTATTAATCTTCATTGAGCTTGGCGATAGCCTCAACCTCGACCTTAGCGTTCTTGGGCAGCTTGCCGACTTCAAACGCAGACCTGGCAGGGGGATCGGTATGGAACACCTTGCCATACACCTCGTTCATGGCCGGCCACTCGTTGATGTCGTCCAGGAAGCAGGT
This sequence comes from Coemansia sp. RSA 1250, assembly GCA_027578955.1. Taxonomy (NCBI): domain Eukaryota; kingdom Fungi; phylum Kickxellomycota; class Kickxellomycetes; order Kickxellales; family Kickxellaceae; genus Coemansia; species Coemansia sp. RSA 1250. The sequence goes on along the minus strand of JANBTS010000001.1, from coordinate 349,938 downwards.
CGTCTTGACAACGTTGGAGATGCTGCTGCCGGAAGCAACCAGGATGGCCTCGAGGTTCTTGAGCACCTGCTCGGTCTGACCAGTGATATCCTTGGCTTCGATGTTTCCAGACGCAGGGTTGATAGGAATCTGGCCAGAAACAAACACCATGCCGTTAGAAACAATGGCTTGCGAGTAAGGACCTAGAGCAGCCGGTGCGTTGGCAGTTGAAATGACTTTACGAGACATGTTACGAGCAGCAGATTTTAAAGACCACATTTCGAAAATAAAGAAAAAAAAAAGCTATAAATTCCCCGCAGCTGTTATTTTTAATTGAGGTTGGATATGGGATCGGTAAAGTTTGATGGGAAAGTTCCTTGAATAGATTTGCCCGTTCGACGATCGGTCATTTCGCCTTCCCACCAGCCGTCAGCACTGACTGCCAGCACTGAGATAACATCGCCTTCCCGGATAGTCAGCTCCTTCTCGTTATCCGCATCATAGTCATATAGAACCTTGACATAGAACAGAATTTCCTTGCCTGACTTGGTAACCGAGTTGGTTGTCTGCTCGACTCTCGACATGGGTCGTTGCTGAGGATGCATCCCCATCTGTGGCGATGCCCCGTAGGGTCCGCCTCCCATCACGCTGGGTGCGCGTTGTTGGTGCATTTGCGGCGAGGGCGCCATGCCCATCTGCTGTGGATGCACTTGCGGAACAGGCGAGTGCGACATTTGTGTGGGTGGGCGCGACATCACATTAGACACATACTGCGGAGACTGCTGCACGGGCGTTGCTGACCGGTACGGCTGCGTCATGATATAGTGAGGCTGCTGCGGCTGCTGCATCACCGAGGCCGGTCTTGAAGTTACCATATGCGGAGATCCGCCCATATTGTTCTGCATCCCCATGGATGACGATGGACGGCTGCCGTTGCCGCTGCCACCGTTCATTGCCTGCTGGTACGGGCTGCCCGGCGATGAATTGGGCGGCTGGTGATGGTGTGGTGGAAATGGCTGCATCTGAGGGTTTCCTGTTAGTGTGCCGAAATTGCCCGTATGCGCTGGCCCATTAAACGTGCCTGCTCGCGAACGAGGCGATTCCATACGCTGTGGAACTGCAGAGCTTCCATTGGCGCCCACCTGACTGGGCGTTCCTGGCCGCTGCGGATGATGAGGCTGCATTTGTTGTGCGGGGATAAGTACCGGGCTGTTGGTACCACCATTGCTGTGATATGCACCCATACTGCTTGGTGCCCGTGGGTCCATAGCATTAACATACATGTAGCCAGCTGGCGGCTCATTTGACCGCATAGCCATCTGCGAATTCGTGCGCTGGATATACTGAGGCTGCGCCCCATTAGCCATAGCGTACATATCGTTATTGCTAGCCCGACGATACGTGTTGTCCGCCGATACGTGGCCATGCATCGAGGAGGCTGGCCGACCGTTCATCATTGGTTGCGGCTGCATCTGCTGAGCATGCATTGACGCGGGTCTTTGCTGCTGAGGTTGCTGCATGGGATACTGCCGTACGGATTCTTGTGTCTGCGGCCGTGATACCGGATGTGCCAATATAGATCCCGACCGAGCGGTACCGCTGCTGGTGCTCATAGAATTTACAGTATTGCTGTTGACAGGTGCAGACATGGCTGAACTGGGCTGCTGCTGTTTTGGAGGCTGCTGCTGGAAAGAGCGCTGCGTTGGTATGCGAATCGATTGCTCGTCGTCAGAGTCCAGCTGCGCCGGCTGCTTTTGCCGCTCATCTGCATTATCGTCTGTTTGCAGGGTTATGCCATACTTGCGGGCCAACTCAGGGTCTGGCGCACCGGTTCCAAACGTATGTATGAACTCGGCGATATCATCGGCCACGCTGATTTTCTCCAGATCCTGGCGAATGCGCTCCATGGATTCATCGTCGGCCACACAGCAGCTAGATACCAGATTGGTATATGTCCATAAAACGGTTTTGAGATACTCGATGCGCTCCTCCTCAAGCACCTGGAACACGTCGCAAGCAGACCGCCACACGTTGAACCACTGGCTATCCGCCTCCTTAAGGCGCTCCCTCACATCGTTATATTCGTTCTCCGTGGCCTTCTGCTGCATCTGAGCCCGCTCCAGCTTGGCACGCAGCTTGGGATCTCCAGAACTCTGTAGCCCATTGACTTGCAAGTCTAAATCCCCAACCTTTTTGGTATCGCTACGCCGCTTATCCTGCAGCTTGCGTAGCTGCGACCGGAGCGCGTTACGGTCGCCTTCAGTCTTCTGAATAATGCTGGTTTGTGACCGCCGTTTATTCCGCTGGTCAGCAATGAACGAGGACAGGGGCTTTTCAATCTCCAAGCGCAGCTGCTTGGCCAGTTCCAAATGTGCCTTCGCGTTGTTTTCCATCTCCGCCCGTACAGTCCGCAAAGCATTTTTCGTCTCCCCTACTTCCTCGGTACCCAGCCCGGACCGTGCCAGTTTCGTCAGCTTTTTGCCCAAATCCTCTTCCATCTGTGCCCGCAACGACGCCATATGCAGGATATCCGTGCATGTTTGTTTGGCACTCTTTAGCTTGTGCATCAGTACTGAAATGCATCGCTCGTCGTTGGTCCAAAAGTTGTCGGCAAACCGCTCGTTGCAGACGAAGTCTGCTGCCATTTCGGCGCTTGTTGTTTCGGCTACCGACCCAGCTGATGTCACGGTTCCGTGGGGGCCAATGGGCTCGCGCTTGGATGCGTCTGCCCCGGATGGCGACTGTGGTGCGGCCTCATCGTTGGATGTAGTGGACTCTTTGCCCAGCTTGCCAAACACAAAGCTAGATATACTGCATTCACATAGATTAGTTTTTGTGTACTAAATTGGCCTTTTACAAATACCATTTAACTCGAGTAACTGAAATGCATATACATACTTGTACTTCATTTTTTTGCCCGTTATTGTTTTCGAGGAACCAAATGACAAAAGAAGGAGAGGGGAAAAGGAGAAAAGGTTTTTTCTTTATAAAAAACAAACAAAAAGGAAATAGTGCAAAAGAGAGATTTTTATTCTCGTTCCAGGACATGACGTCAAAGTTTACACTTTCAAAAAAAAAAACCCCCCCACGAATGACTTAGTAGTAGTCGCCTCCACCTTCATCATCATCTATATCACCTATATCATCGTCTTCGCCATTATCAAAGTAGGTATCCAAATAGTCATTGCCTTCTTCCTCATCGTCCTCCTCTTCCTCCAGCAACTCTTCTTCCTGGTCGCTTTTATCCTCCTCATCCTTCTCCCCTTCTTTCTGCTGCGCCCGATCCAACATCTTCAGCACATCCTCGCTAGACTCCTCTGTTGCTTTAGTCCGTCGGATCTTCTTGGACGATACCACCGAGTGAAGCTCTTCTGGAAACAACTGCAGGTCAGTTTTGATGTTTTTCAATGAAGCCGTTTTGGCTTCGGTGATATAGCGGTCCGAGTACCGGATGATGTCGTGTGGCACTGCTGGCTGCTGCAGATAGAATACGGATGCCTTCATTTCCGCCTGAAACTGGTTCATCAGGTCTATAATGTGCCTTTCCTCCTTGGTAGCTTCTCGCACAGGCAGTATGTCGTATTCAGGATACTGCTTGGGCGGCTGCTTTTCATTGAATAGCTGGCCATGGATGAATTCAGACTGCAGTCCGGTCATTTCTCGCCGCGGTCCGCCCCGGCCACGTCCTCGTCCCCGTCCACGCGACATTTAATCGTTCTGCTTGGTTATATACAAACTATAAGAAAAATAAACCAAGCACTAGAAATCGGGAAATGCAGTAAATTAATTAAATACACTGTTGTTGGCTCCACAAATTAAAATTTTGGGAGCATGCCAGGTGCAAAAAATATAAATCAAGTTATACGACTTTTAAACAGCGAGTACCGCTCAATGTTATCCATAGTCCATTTTGGTCGCTGCTGCTCCCATTCCGCCTCAGTTGGCTCCCGGTTGATCAAGCAACCAGGCTCCATAAAGTCGTCGCGATCGGGCTTTTTAGTCGCATCGTCAAACTGCTTCAAGTTGGCAGCAGGCTCTGCGCTGGTCCGGCGCTCGTATTCCCGGTAGCGCACCCACGCAAACTGCATCAAGCGGCCAGAAAACGCCAGCTTCGCCCATACCAGCAGTGCATAAGTAATCAGTCCAATGGCTAGCCAGCCAAAGATGTCCAACAGGGACCACCCCGCCATAGCCCATCTCACCCAGCCATTCATCAGTGAAAACATCCCATTCGACACTGAATCGAGTGTCCGTGACGACGAAATCATATGCGTTACTTGTCTTAGCATCAGAATAACCATACAAGCCATAGGCAGGGGCGCTAGACCCAGGCGACGTGCAACTCGCGATGACTGGTCTACAAAGAGATGAGGCCTAGTAGATGACTGCGTTCGGCGATGATGATATCTCCTGCTGCTAGATTCAGCTGCAGATGCAGCTGCAGGGGCATTGTGCCCATATCGTAGCCAGATAAAGAGCTTGACCATCGCATGCGTTAAAATCGACGAGGAACATGTGCGCTTGGATGTGTTTCCGCTAGAATGCGATAAGGTATCTGGTTGGCGGCTGTCTGTAGAATCGCTGCTGGTTCGAGAAGCTACATGATGAAATCCATCGTCGTCTGATGAAATCTTCTCGTCCAATTCTGTCGCTTCGGCGCCTGCAGCTGTTTCGGGGCCAGTTCCCGGAACTATTGCTGCACAGTCAACAATGCGAGACGACGCCCCAGAGCGTGAGCATGCCAAATCGCGGGACAGAACATCAATATAGTGCGAGTAAATCTCAGGGCGGATCCAGTTGAGCTTTGTGACAAACGAGTGCTTGATCCAGTCAATCAGCAACTCAGAGCCCATCACAATCAGTACTGGAGTCAGAATGCGATTGAGCATGGGTCCCGATAGCCATGTGGGCACCAGTGGGCCAAATGCAGACGGCGTTGCTGCTGCAAATGAGACTGGCGGCTGTGCAGTCGGCGTGACTGTTGAGCTAGATGCTGTAGGAGAGCTGAATTGCGGCGATAATCCGCTTCCAGCCAACTCAGCCAGATTCCGCACAATAATGATAAACAGGAACACAATGGCCTGAAAACGCTCGACAATGTCAGCACAGCTGATCTGGAACAGCATCTCCTTCTCCCATTTCTTAAACACCGTGCTTTTGATTTCCACAAACTGCACCGATATCAGCAGCGATACAAGCTGGTCGCTGTATGCATTGACAGCCACGTTCAGCGTAATGACCTGGCAAAACATCACTAGCGTATGCAGCAGCATATATCCCTGCGCTATGGCAAAGTATCCGGCTCCAGAGCGCCACCGCTGAGGCAGCGCATCGGTCACTGTCGACTGAAGCGCGTCGAGTGCGTCATGTCCAAAAGTAGCGAGCAGCCGGTCGAAAATGTCCAGCGCACTAAAGATAAAATACAGCTTGAGCGAGCTTTGCGCGCGAATGGCATGGTACATTTGCGCAGCGTCAATCCCACACAGCACCACGCATGTCACTGCCAGCAGCAGACCGCGGTAGAAATCAAATAGCTGTGCTGGAGACAGCCAGCGCGATGCGCCACCGCCCTCGGTCTGTGCTGCCGTGCCGCCCCTCATCCGGCCGCCTAGTACCGCCACTCGTCGGCTCCAAGCCGCAGGCAGCATTCCAGCAATTGTCTGTGCGATGTGCGAAGCAAATATGGTTGTTGGCAGTTCACGAGCTGCACCTGCTCCTAACTTAAAAGCCGCCCGAGTAAATCGAGCCGGCATAATTGCAAACACGTGTAGCAGTGCGTCGAAGCAGATGGCCACGCCAAACCACAGCAGCTTCTCGACATTCCATGGCACACGTAGCAGCTGGCCGACTCGCTGCCGTTTCAGGTGGATATTCGGGTCAAAGTCGCTCGACTCCAGCTCGGCCACATAGTGGTCCCACAATGATGCCGATCCATCCAAGTATACTGCCGGAACAGGCGTGTTTTTAGAATCTTCGCTTGTGCGTTTGCGGGGCCCTTTGAGGGTGATAGTCATGGTCTCCTCGTCGTCGCCTTTATCTGCAGAATCCGAACCAGTATTACTGTTTGATGAGGCTGACTCGAGATCCTGCAGTGCTTTGGCTATGGCTGCTGACCGGCGATTTATGTGCTTATGGGTAGTGTCATCTGAAATAGTGCGGTGTTCGCCGCCACCGCTAATAGCACCAGCATCATGCACTTCGCCCAGAAACGACCGTCGGCCTTCGGAAATCGGCGGAGATAGTGGTGTAGAGCAGTTGCTTATCACTACGTCAGGAGTTCCCACCTCGCGCTGCTTGACCGATATTCGCCGACGCAGGCCTGAAGCGCTGATCCTGGCCGAAAGCTGCACATCAACAGCGTCGCTAGAAGCTGTGTGCAATAAGCTAAGCGTGCTTTTCTCATAGTCGCTTTCGTGCTCTCGCTCGCTTGCAAGCGACATTCTCGATTGGCTGGGCTCTTCAGGAAGACTGTGAGTGCTGTGCCGTTTGCTATGGTCATATTCTAGTGCCGATCCCAAGCAACTTTGGTGGCAAGCATCCAATGAATTCCGATTGTCTGCGATTGCTGTGCGTGCATCATCGCAGCTCTGCAGAGGCGAGAGCAGAGCCATGTCAGACGGCGGAGTTTCAACTGGCGCCGACTTTCGGAAGAGCATTGCTGAGCGGCCATGATGCCGTCTCCCAGTGCTGCTGCTGCTTGACACGCTGATTGAGCGCATAATTCGAGTGATGTTAAGGGTCGGACACGAGTCTCCACGCGTATGGCCGCCTTGTCCACGCCAGCTATTTGCGCCTCTCACGTGCACTCCATCTGCATAATTCCGTTTGGCAGTTGGGCTTCCATTGTGGCTGAACACTGCTTGTTGGCTGTCCAGGCTCAATCGTGGCAGACCCCCATCCAGCCTCCCAAGCCGTGCGACCGATCTGCCCGGAAACGTGTGGTGCGCTCCCACAGTCCTGCTTGATTGTCGTGCGTGTCCATACGTTTGCAGCGTTTTTCGGCGGATACTATGTGATGTGTCTCGTGGTGGCGACAGAAGCGTTGGTGAGGTCAGGGGTATGCAGCTGGGCCTGGTGCCTTTGCCCTTGGTTGGGGTCACTGGAGCTGTATGTTCCAGCATGGCTATTGAATCGTTCTGCGTACCAATGGTCCGGCTATCCACAGAGATGCGAAGTCGGCTATTAATGCGACGTCTCGAGCCGCTGCCCGGCTGCTGCCCGCTTGCAGCCATCGGGGGGAGAATTGAGTATTTACAGATGATTTGCCTTTCTACCGGTAACAAGGTAAAGTAGAAATCCCAAAAATGGCGCTAGAAGAAAGGAAAGCTGGTGAGGCTGTGGAGAGAAGAAGAAAAAAGAAAAAGGCTTCTCGCCTGCCTTTATTGATTCGCCAAAAACTGGGGAGCCCAAAAAGTAGTGGAGATGAGGGAGGCTTGTGAACCCATACCTCTTCGCTAACAATGCCCAAGACAGTTTGATGCTTATTGTTTACCACATGTTTCAAGCTCTTTTCTTTCTCCCCTTTCAATATATATATGCCTGCAGCTGTATCAAACGTAGGCCCTGGCATTTGCTCGATATTTTTTTTAGCTGCTTGCCAAGCCCACTCTCAATAGCCACAAACAATCCTCACGCTGACAAACAATTACCACACTATATGAGCCAGCAGACTGCTTTTCGGCGGGCCGAAAAACAGTTCAAGGCCCGGGACCGCCAGCCCGATTTGGAAAAGGTTATTGATTTCGCTGCTATTGCTACTGACAGCGTGGCGGGAGTGCATCGATTGTCTCTATCGCACAGCCTTTGTTCGCCTGCATCGCTACCATTTAAAGTGTTTGCTCAAAGCAGGCCACTAGCATACTCTATCGACAAGCACCCCGGACTGATTATTATTCCGAATCCGTTCACAAACGAGGCACAGCGGTGGATAGCTCGTAAATGCCTTTGCGACTGCACACGGCCACCCAATCGGACCAACTTGGATCCGTTTTTTGACCTCCCATCTACTTCACTATTTACTCTGGCAGCAACCAATAGTGGTGCTGAGCAGCTCGGCGATGAATGTCGGGTTAGCAGCCGTGTAAACACAGGTACCATTGATCCGGATGTCACAATGCCCAAAGATCAGTTCTACTCTCAGCCGGCTCTACCAGCTGATCTGCTTGAACGTCTACGATGGTGCACGCTGGGCTGGCAGTACAACTGGGCAACCAAGCTGTATGACTTGGGTGCTAGTGAATTCGACAATGAGTTAGATGACCTGATGCGATCGCTTGCTGCAGCTGTAACTATGCCTCGCGGCGAATCGCAGTTTGTTAGCCAGGCAGGCATCATCAACTACTATGATGAACGCACCACTATGGCAGGACACGTTGACAAAACAGAAGAAAACATGGATGCTCCGCTGATTTCCTTCAGCATTGGTTTGACCTGTGTGTATCTGATCGGAGGATGTACACGCGACACTGAACCCACGCCTATACTGCTGCGCAGCGGCGACGTACTGGCAATGTGCGGCGAATCCCGAATGGCATTTCACGGAGTTCCTCGGGTGCTGGCAGATACCGCGCCGAGTTATTTGACCAATGCAGAAGCTGGAAACAATGACGCGGTTTCTGGAAAATATCCACAATGGCACAACTTTGCAAAGTACATGGAAACGCACCGCATAAACTGTAATGCCCGTAAATGTCTAAGTATCTGAACAATCAATGTAGAAAATACATCGGTGTTTTTGCCCATTAAAAATAGACCGTTACAAAAACAAAAATATTTATTATTCACTAAGGTGCAGTTCTCGCCGCCAGCCCAGCAAGCTTTCGTCCAAAGCACACGGCCGTATTTGTTCTAGTGTTTCCAGCAGCTCGTCCGAGTCCACATGCAGCGCATCGCCACGCAGATCCCCTTCTACCTGCGAAGTCAGCTCTTCTAGGATATGCATCACAGAGCCGCCACTTTGTATATATTCATCAACATACGGGAGTTGTGCGGCCTCCTTTATACATAGTTCACGAACGTCTTGCGAGCGTGGCATTCCGCCGTCTTGCATGATAATATAAATAACTAGTAGAATGTTGTAGGCGCCTATTAGAGTTTCCTTGTGTGTTTCCTGTACTCGGGGAGGTATCAGGTTGTATGGATACTGGCATCGCAAGTCAATATCGTCGATGATGGTGTTTGGTTCCAGCTGCTGTATCTCGTGTTTGAGATCTTCCATGGCTTGTAGCACCGCACACATGATCCGAACAACCACCCGCGCTGATATTTTTGTTGGTGGACACTCTCCACACGTACATGAGTATTCGTTATTTATAAGGCTTCGTTGACCTGGCATGCCTAATAGCGATACTGGGGACATTTATATAAACACAGTCCCCTCTTTCAACCGCTACTAATCAAAGCAGTAAAACAACGGGTCCAAGTTTTTAAGCAGTGCGGCGTAAAATAGAAAAGCAAAAATGACCCAACAAAAGTGTCAAGGAAAAAGGAGGGGAGAAGAAATAAGTGTAATGTTGAGCACTGACGCATGTGCGCAATTTAAGGAAGGTGTAGAGGCGTCAACCATGCTTTGTGTGCAGAAACACGCAAAAGGGTAAAAAGAAAAAGACATGGATACGCGCTTAATGTGCATTGGTGGGCTGCATATGTGACATTTGGACTATGCCAATGTAATTGCGTGTAGCACTTGCTAGAAAAATTTATTTTCTAGGCAGCCTTTGTTGTGCCGAATTTTTCTGTATTCATCGTTTCAATGATAAATTAAAGAACACTTGCTTTATGCATAGTGCTCATTTACGCAGAACAAGTAGGCACTGCGAAGATGTGGATTGCATTTCATGTTTGTTCTGCATACCAGCGGATAAGAAAAGCACGTTTTCTTTGTGCGCTTAAAACTGTTCGGCGAATTAAACATACATTATCGCCGTACGCTTGCTTGGATTCGCAATAATGAATGCGAGATTAACCTAATCGTCCTTGAATTAGCTAGTGCATTCGCAGTCTGGCAGCTGACGTGGAAGGCATTATTTACACAAGCTATTGCAACGTGTTAATTGCGTTGGCCTTGGCAATTGGAATTTCAGCTGCTCAAACATGCGACATGCATAAGCCAGTCTTGACCAAAAATAAGTTCTAGGGTTACATTTGATAATACCAGGTAAACATTCACAAAGAACGATGTTTATATATATTCCAAAGTGTGTATTTTTTAATTATGAATGAGTTTACTTTTCCTGCTGCAATCTTACACATGCCAAGTGAGAATGTCTAGTCTGCAAAATTGAACTTTGTTTATTGTGTGCTATGATTTACCGAATAAGTTTATTGAAGCAACATCTAGACACAATTGCATATTTGGGGGAAGAGAATGTGCGCACTACAGATCTCTGCGTTTTCCAACCCCGAATTTACTATTGTATAATTGCAAGAAGGCTTGCGGATAAATAGCAAGTGTTTCTACAAACAACGCTTCTTTCACTCTGTCAGCTAATACATGAAATATGCAAAACCAGCTTCTGCCAATAAATATTTGATTATTCTAGACTGCAGCTTGCTTTTCTGCTTTGCCATCAGTCAACTCTGAGGGTCTAAATCCGCTGCTCAAGTGCTGTATCAGCTCATCAATACGGTCGACTACCAAATGCGATAGACCTTCAAACCGACAGTTATCCTGGTATCTCAACAAACAAGCAATGCTTCCGGCACGAATACCGCACAAAAGGTCGTCGCCATGATCTCCGACCATCATTAGCTGCTGAGGCGGGATGCCCCACTGCTGACTGATATGCAACAAGCCATCAGGCGAGGGCTTTATAGGCCGGAAGCTGCGGTCGAGTATGGGGTCAAATGAGAACAGCCCTTTGTGTTCCTGCAACTGCCTGCCTACCACATTGTTTATGAAATGGTCAACGGCCATCCGATTGTTTCTTGTGATCACCCCCGTGCGAATACCATTGTCTTGTAAAAACCGGAGAAGGTCTATGAGGCCAGGAGATAGCTCCATGCTTGCCATGGCGGCTGTCTCAATTTCCAGGATGCGACGGTGTGCCTGTTCGCGTGCTTCTCCCTCCAGGCATGTATCCACGTAGCCCAGCGTGTCCATACCCTCGGGAACATTGATATCCCGCCGCATCTGCTGCAAATACTCGTTGATTGGCGTGGTTAAAGTTCCATCCATGTCAAAAACCACCCCACGGATTCGCATTGCGGATGGATCTGACAGAACCGACTCTTTGGTAGATGGCAAGTAGCTAGGCATTGTTACAAAATATCTGTAGCGAGAACCAAGAGCGAGGATCTGAGGAAGTAGATTTTTAAACATGCAAAAAAGAGGGAGGAAAGGGAAGCAGAGGGGCCAAGTGATAGAGACAATGCGCCAGGATCAACCGTATCAAGCAGCGAATCAAGTCTAAGTTTTTTCAGGTAAACAAACGCTACTTTTTAGCTTTAATTCCATTTTTTTTTTTGTATTGAGCTGTCTGAGAAAGCAAGTGCATGGACTATAGTGTACCAGCGAAGCACTAGGTAGATTGGACTTAACAGTATATATCTCGGCATATGGAATATACAGCATATTCGGTAGACGAGGCTAGCCGCCAAAGCCAGTCGAACGCCGCTACCTCACAAACATCTATAATCGAACAAGACAATATTATTGAAGACGTCCGCCGACTATACCCTAGCGAACTGGACGCAGAAGACAGTATGATGGAGTCCTTTCTGTCCACGCACTCCCGTAACATCTCTGAGTACGTGGGACATGGCTCTGGAAGCCCCGGCGGCCATAGCACCAATAGCATTGATATCAGCGACAGCGACTACCGTATTAAGCGCAACTTGGACAAGGCTGCTCGCGACATAAGAGAAATCTCGAATGGATCAGCTGGACGTGGCTTTGCAAATAGTTCTAGAGCAATGTCTGACATTTTGCCTCATGCAGCCAGCACACAAATTCGCAGCCCAGAAATTGCTGCTCGCAACAAACCATTAAACGAAGTTGTATCGGCCAACCGCTCCCCATCATTTACTGCCGCTTTACAAGTGTTTCAGAGCATGCAACCCTCACGGCAGGGCTCAAACGGTAGCAAAGAATCTGCTCAGAATGGTCGCAAGTCTTTGCCAGCCAATTCTCACAGACAGTTTCGTAGCGAGAATCAGACTACAGCAACTAGTCCTGAGCTAGGAAAACCCACGCCACAGGGGGTGCTGCCGCCTTTGTCTGGAGCTGAGGTTTCAGAGTCGCAAGAGCTAACATCGGGTCAGGACCATGCACTCAGCACTAATGTTGTTTTGTATGATGACGACGAGTATCCTGATCCGCTCTCGTTGCTAGAGTCACGGAGCCCAAATCCCAAAGTAGAATCGCCACTTGGAGTTGGCAGTAATGAGCCTAGCAAGGATCCGGGCAACGGGCAGGGCGGAGAGGCAACAGCTGCACAGCCTGCGAAGTTGTGGAGAGGACTGGGTAAGCGTCGGCGCAAATCAAGCAATAGTGAGTATATGAGCGGACCATTGCCAATGGTAATCGACAAGGATGGAAGGCTGTCGGCCGATCCTTATGTGTCTTCACGGTCCCTGGATGCCTTCCAACCTCGTACCGGGAATGAGCCTTTGTTGCAGCGGTTGTATAGCAATGGCGCGAACGAAACTCCGTCGACTAGAAGGATTAAGGCGCCGCTTCAGCCGTGGTCTCCATCAAAACGTATCCGTATGAGCACGTTTGATTCTCCAGACAATGTCAGCGAGCATCAAGCTCAACCGGACTCAGCTTCAAGACCCGAGGAGAACCAGCCAGCTACAGGCAACGCGGTTGTGCTTGCTGAAGCATCGTCGAGCTACCCAGCAACCAACTCGACTGCACCTCAAATTCCCAGCTCACATGAAAGCCATGCAGAACATCATGTTCCACAAACTCTCGAGGAATATCTGAATGCACAGCCCTCTGGGGTTGTCAATGATCTGGAGCTTTCCTCCGAGCCAAGCTCTAGAGAATCAACTGTGCCGCTATCTGATTCGCCTATAAACGATGAGGAAGCTGCTGCATCTGGAGAAGAGGACAATTTATCAGATGAGCCGTATGCTGAATCCGTCAGTAGCCAGGAAAACAACAATAGCAACTCAGTGAACACAAAGTCAGTATCAACACCATCCACATCCAACAGATTGCGTAGATCAATTAGAATAGCTCGCAAGGACGAACAGGTAACACCACAGCCATCAAAGTATGCTTTGCATAAAGCGCAAAGACAAGCCCTGACAACTGCACGAGCTCGGCGAACACAAACTAAGGCCGCCAGAAAGCCACAAGCAGAACTGGGAGCAGCTACGCAGCCCCAACCCAGCCGGCAGCGCCGCCTAGCAATCAATCGGCGTATAACCATGTGCCAGCGGCTATTGCAGCTAAGCAAGCTAAGCAAAGACTCTGGACAGATGGACATCCGGATGGATCCGGCTCTTGCCCAGCCTGCTCGCCTGTTAGGCCATGACCTGCGCACAAGTGCGTTTGCCATGGATGCAATCTCTGCCCCATCAACGCCTACTCGCCGTGCGGCATTCAGCGGCACGATGCGGGTGCTGGGTGAAAGCGAGCCTCTGGTTACTGACTCTGATCGGCTTCGCTATATGTGCAAGGTCAAGGGTCTGATCGAAGGTACCGGTTTGTCGGCTCGAGAGGCCCTGCGTGTGTTGTATTTTTTCACTGGTGACTGGGTAAATGCACGCAAATATGTTTTGCATGGGCAGTCGGCATTGACAGAAGACTGTATGTGGTCGGCAGGTGAAGATGAAGTGCTGCTTCAGGGATTTGACTTCGAGCAGATGCAGGAGCTGCGGATGCGCAAGGGCAATGTCGAAGTGTATCGTCGACTGCAGTTCCTAAACACTTTTCACGGTCTCAAGCAGCAGTAATGTTTTTATTAGGTCGTAAATAATAGTCTCACAACTGGGAAAAAAGCTACATGATAACCTCATTGTGCTTGTTGCCGCCCAGCTCCTTGTGTGGCAAGACAATCGAGTTGCGGATGAACACTTCGTCTTTAACATGCACATCTTCGCCCAAAATACAGATGCTGTTGACCTTGACTCCCGCATGCGTAACCTCGTCAATGTCGTCGGAGCTTGTGACCTTTGATCCTTCGACACGTCCCCACTTGCCGATGCGTCCATCCCAGCCAACAATGGCGTGGAGAACTGCAGCATTGTCCTTGACGTGCACATTGTCCAGAATAATGCTATCGTTAATGCGCACACCAGGGCCAACCACCACACGGGCATGAATGGACACGTTGGGGCCGATACGGGCAGTGGGGTGGATCTGCGCCGACGGGTGGATATACACTGAGCCCAAAATCTCCGGGCCATCGCTGCTAGAAGTGGCCAGCGCAACACTGCCATCTGTAGCTGCCTTCTGCAAGTACAGCGCATTGGCTGGCACTGCCGAGGCAGCTGATTTTATCTGACGCCAGAAGCCGGTACATAGGTATGCGCTCAGCTTCTTTTCGCCGGCCATTGCCCGCAATACGTCCTGCTCCAGGCGAAGACGGTTGACGTCCTGCGTGTTGTCCAGCTCCTCATAGCGACCGTAAGCGTTTTCTTGCGCATGCTCGTGTTCAAACTCAGCAGCCCGCTTCTCCAGGGCCTTGGCCATAAAGCTAAAAATCTCCTGGTCAAACACAAATACTCCGGTCGACACCAAGTCAGATACATACGTCTCGGGCTTCTCGACATAGTGCTCAGCAAGCTTGGTCTCATGATCGACCACAACACAACCATACAGATGTGCCGACGAGCGGTCAACTTTGGTCACCATAATGGTTCCCAAACGCCCATGGCGCTCGTGCTGAGCCAGCAGGTCGTTGAGAGGGAACGAGCAGCAAATGTCGGTGTACAGCATAAAGATGTTTTTGGGGCTGCCACGCAGAATCTGGTCGCGGAAGTGGAAGAATCCGCCGGCAGTGCCCAGCTGCGAGTACTCGCGCAGGTACTTGAACGATATGCCCGAAAATTCCTCGTAGCATTTGCTCAGGAACGGCTGGAAGATGTAGTCCTCAAAGAAGCCAATCAGGATGATCTCCTTCAGGTCCTTGACCTTTGACAGGGCCTTTATTTGGTGCCAGATGATGGGCTGTCCGCCAACCGGAAACAGCGGCTGTGGCAGATGCATGCTAAGCGGGCGAAAGCGAGTGGCCCGGGAGGGGCCGCCAACAAGAATAACTGCCTTGTTCATCGTGCTGGATAATATAAAGCAAATTTACGCAAGAGGCTATAATGCGAAATGAGAAAAAAAAAAAACAAAGAGAATGCGCACGCAGATGAGCTGAAAAGACTTGCCTCCAAAGCATGGTATGGCCACTGGCTGCACTTACAAAACCCACGTTCACAAAAAAGAGGTCCAATTCCAAGACCGCCGAACCGATCGAGCTGCTGGAAATGCCGGCTCATAAATGCAATTTTTTTTGTGTTAATGACTCAAAGCCAACTTTTATTTCTGAAGCTTTTTATTTGAAAAATGTCTGCTAACGAGCAACCCAATGAGGTAAACCGCCAGCTGGACCCCGTTACCGGAGAGTATGTGTCCAAGACTGAGCTCAAGCGCCGCAACAAGCAGCGCGAAAAGGAGGCCAAGAAGGCTGCCAAGCCAGCACCTCCAGCGCCCAAGGCTGGCAAGGCCAGCGCCAAGGATAACGAGGAGGAGCTCAGCCCGAACCAGTACTTTGAGATTCGCAACCGTGCGGTTGACAAGATGCGCGAAGAAGGCCCGTATCCTTACCCCCACAAGTTCCATGTAGATATGGCAGTGTCTGATTTTATTCGGGAGTTCAAGGACATGGGGATCAACGAATCCAAGCCTGACCGTATTGTTAGTCTGGCAGGTCGCATTCACAACAAGCGTGTATATGGTGCCAACATGGTGTTTTACGATTTGCACTCGGAAGGCAAGAAGGTGCAGGTCCTTGCCAGAGCCAACGAATATGAAGGTGATTTTGCTGCCATAGTCGACACGCTCCAGCGAGGTGACATCATTGGCGTGCGCGGATTCCCTATTATCTCCAAGAGCGGCGAGCTGTCGATTGCTCCACGCGAAATTAAGCTGCTCTCGCCATGCCTGCATGCCCTGCCCAAGGAGCACTATGGCCTGCGTGACCAGGAGACACGCTACCGCCAGCGCTACCTGGACCTGATCATGAACTCGTCAGTGCGCAACAAGTTCATTGCTCGCTCAAAGATCATCAACTATGTGCGCCGTTTCTTTGATAACCTCGGGTTTCTGGAGGTTGAGACGCCTATGATGAACATGATCGCTGGTGGTGCTACTGCCAAACCGTTCGTCACACACCACAACGACCTTAAGCTCGACATGTTCATGCGGGTTGCTCCCGAGCTGTACCTCAAGATGCTGGTTGTAGGCGGATTGGACCGGGTCTATGAAATCGGCCGTCAGTTCCGCAATGAAGGCATCGATCTGACTCACAATCCCGAGTTTTCGACATGCGAGTTCTACATGGCCTATGCTGATATCAATGATCTGATTGAGATCACTGAGAAGCTGATCTCGGGCATGGTTAAGTATCTGTTTGGAACGTACAAGGTCGAGTACCACAAGAACGGCCCAGAAGAGCCCCCGCTGGTGATCGACTTTACTCCGCCATTCCGCCGCATCAGCATGATCGAGGGTTTGGAGCAGGCACTGGGCGTAAAGTTCCCGCCGGCAGTTGAGCTGCACACTGCGGAAACCAACCAGTTCCTGAGTGACCTCTGCGCCAAGCACGAGATCGACTGCTCTGCCCCACGCACCAACGCACGTCTGCTGGACAAGCTGGTGGGCGAGTTTATCGAGGTGCAGGCCATGGAGCAGCCACTGTTTATTACCGATCACCCACAGATGATGTCGCCGCTGGCCAAGTACCATCGTTCGATCGAGGGTCTTTGCGAACGCTTCGAGCTGTTTGTTGCCACCAAGGAGATCTGCAATGCGTACACGGAGCTCAACGACCCCAAGGTCCAGCGCGAACGGTTTGCCCAGCAAGCAGCTGACAAGGATGCCGGTGATGACGAGGCGCAGCTTATTGACGAGAATTTCTGCAAGGCTCTCGAGTACGGCTTGCCGCCCACTGGCGGGTGGGGCATGGGCATTGAGCGCCTGTGCATGTTCCTGACCGACTCACAGAACATCAAGGAGGTCATTCTCTTCCCGGCAATGAAGCCTGAGGAGGAAAAGCCAACTGAGCAGTAATTTTTGAGTCATGGTTCGAGTCGAGCCAAATGAAAATTTTTCTTCCCCCTTTAAATGGTTTTGGCTGTGGGAGGGGCTGTGGATTCTTTCTCTTCCTCTCGTTTTTAGCAATTACTAGAAATTAAAATTCGGTTCCGTCGAAGACAATACAATGAAGTTCTCTGGTAAGTGCTCGTACTCTGTGTGCGTTTGGCGATTCTTTATTTTGCTAGAAATGTACATTCTTCGTCCCTACGCTCTATCGTAGGATATACAATTTCTGTTAGGCAGCTAATTCTGCCTCGGTGCACAACGCAAGAGCATCCTGTTTGCTCTGCAATGTGCATCGTCATTGCACTCCTCATTTCCCTCCTTCTCCTTTTCGCCTGTCCACGGTTTATCTTATAGACCTTGACAAGCAGTGAAAAAATTTGCTGGGGAAATGAGAGTGTCAGCCATTGCGCTGAACGGTTTATCAAGAAGCATTGGAGACTTAAAATTCTTTTATATCTTGTATGTTCGTTATTTGGACTGGGAAAATTGATGCTTAATAGCTGACGTTTCATCATCCACCCGCAAGTCGCGCAAGGCCCACTTCACGGCCCCGTCGCACATCCGCCGTAAGCTCATGTCGGCAGCCCTGTCGAAGGATCTGCGCAAGAAGCACGAGGTTCGCTCGATCCCTGTCCGCACTGGCGACGAGGTTGTAGTTGTTCGTGGCCAGCACAAGGGTCGTGAGGGCAAGGTTATCTCGGTCTACCGCAAGAAGTGGGTTATCCACATCGAGCGTCTGGTCCGTGAGAAGGTCAACGGAGCCACCGTCCCCATCCCTGTGCACCCTTCGAACGTTGCCGTCACTGCTCTGAAGATGACCAAGGACCGTGAGGAGATTCTTAGCCGCAAGGCTGCTGTCCGCAAGCAGCGTGCTGAGCGTGCTTAATTTTTTTAGCTACTTTATTTGATCGCGTAAATAGATGAGTTTATGTGGCTAACTTTATTTGGCTGGTAACTGCATCTAAAACCTGCTTGTATAGCTCTGTCTGGGCTTGGCTTCCTAGATGGCATCCGTCAATGAATAGATTGGCGTCTGTAGCCTGTGCAATCTTCTTTTGTGCAGCGTATGTGTCAAACAGCAGCACATGGTAGTTGGTTCCAAGCTCTGCCTGCAGCTGTGCTGCCTCATTACCGATTATCTGGTTGAACTGAGCAGTATCTTGAAGTGTCTGTCTGCGCAGCTGTGTGTCTTTCAAGGCAACAACAGCAGGGTAGTCTTCGCGAGGACGCACATTCATAACCACAACATTGCGAGCATCAAGCTTTGCGCACAGATGCCTGACTGCTTGCCCCAAACGCCTGGCCAGCTGCTGAGGCGAATACTCGCACTTTCTGCGATACAAGGACCCGGTATCTATCAGCGAATTTAGATCATTCGACCCGACCTGAACAAACACCAAGTCGTTGGAGTTGAGCTGTTGGGCGCGTGACTGTAGGATGTCTATCTGGTCCACTAGGCTGGGAACTTCAACCCGCTGGCTATCGGGCATAGGAACAGTGCCAGCAACAATGCTGTTATCTATGGTAGCGCAGCCATACGCCAAGTTTATGGTTTCGCAACCAGCTAGCTCGGCCAGATGGTCTGCCCAGACTTTGCCGTTAGAATACCGTCCGTTCCAGTAGGTGCCGTTGGGCTGTGGGTGCGTTTGTTGGGTTAATTGCCAGACATTCCCGTTATCTGCATTCGAGTCGCCAAGAAAGATCAGCCGCGAAACCCTATTCATTTGTTAAAAAAAAAGTTAAAGAAAAGAAATATAGGGGGTGACAGAAAATCTTTCTCGAACACCCACTACATCTTGTTTCATGCTCTTAAAGAACAATCATTAAACATCTTAACCCAAGCTATAACCGGCTCGGAAGCTACTTTAACTTGTACTAAAACTGCCCATAGTCACCTTCCCCATTACATAGTGTTTGCTTTTAGGGCTCAGGCAGATGTGAACTATAGGAGTTAACTTGAATGTTTACAGCATAAAATATGTCAGTAGAGTATTCAAATAATATGGCTATAATAGATACTTCCCAAAGAAAAAGGCAAAACTAAGAATATTGAAGAAAAACGAAGAAAAGTAAGGAAAAAAGCACCTTTTATGGCTCAATTTAGGATGAGGGAAATCATAAATCGTCTTATGTCAAGAACCACATAGGCTTCATATGATACTGAAAATGTATAGAACATCTACTTTTGTTTTTATTACGAACAACAACAATATCATTAAAACGCATGCTGTGAAGGCTCCCTTGCAGGCAGTAGGGTGAGCTGAAAAACATCAGCTCAATAACCATGTCGTAGAAGCTAACCAAATAACAACCTATAAACTTCTGTTTGCCAAGTGGATATTTTTGAGAGCTTGAGGACCCGACATTCCGAGTCGATAAGTGCATCGACCAGGGATTGTTTAAAGGGGTTTTTTTATATAATCGGATTTAATGAGTGTACGACGAATGCAAAAATACAGGACAGACGAGTTGTTATATAACATCATTTACACGATTTTTGGACAGCAGCAGGAATCGGAATATTCAATCTTACAAGCGGATCGATGTTTGCTGGATACGAAGCGATTACTAATAAAAATCCACATATAAACAATATAATGATGCATTTTGGTGACCATTTACGCCATGTTTTCAATATCCTTACAACCAAAGAAGAGCTGAAGAATGGCTATCCGAAGGGAGACGAAATCGATCTAATCTACGAGAAGGCCAAGGCTTTTAGGAAGCAGATTATAACTGCAACAACTACCCAATTCTACAAAGATGTGGAGTTTGGCGCAACTACTCGACGGGTTCTTTTTGTATTAGCCCCAGTATTAAACGCATATCCGCCAAGTACTGCATTCTACGAGGGTGATTGATTCAAGGATATAAAAGGGGATCCAGAGAAGCATATCCGAGCTTTCTTTGAACTTGCCAAGATTATCAAGGCTAAGAACTCAACACCAAAGATCACATTTTTTCCACTGCATAACTCGTGGGTACCAGCGAATACAAAGATCAATGCCGGGATATTGTGTGCTCAGCGATTGGCTTCTGGCTCAGCAACAAATGATAAACTAGAGGATATATGGGACGGGTGCTAGATATGTCAAGTAAGCCGATGCAGCCTATAAATGGGAAGGAGTTTAGCGGCGTAATCGATACAGATGGTATATCAGTCTCTATTCATAAGGAGACTGATGCAAGAAAGCAAGCAAAGCTGGATAAAGGACAGGCATCGGGTGCTGCTCAAAAAGCAATAAATTCCAGGAATGCAGCAATGGCGGTTAAAGTTACTCCTGCCATAGCAAAGGTAGTAGAGCAGATAGCTGACAATGCTGCAGATTATATTTCCGATACAGCAACATATGCTACCGATGTAGCTAGCTTTGCCAAGAAAGCGGTCAAGCTGATGAAGAGAAAAACGGCATAGCCGAAAAATGCTGTCAAATGGGCTGACAAAGCCCTGGCAGCTGCGGTTGCTTTTGAGATGATTATAAATCTGGTATTTCCGGCCGAGTCTCTACTTGCAAAGGCTTGTATTGGGTGAAGAGTTGATTACTTATACGGCTAATGCAGCAACTGGATGTTCTATCCTACGGATTGAGAACTTAGGTATGTATGTATAAGGTCACTGAATTATTGCTGATGATTATTAATCCTGTAGTTGAACTGTCTGATGATGCTGCCACTGCTTCTAAGCCTCCCACTCCCCTCCTAAGCCTTGTGCTAAAACTCAGGGGGGAAATGCAAACGTGCAGAGGATATTTATATCCATGAGCTGCCAACAGAGACGTTGAAGGAGATCGGGGGCAAATGTGTGCTGATTGATCCGGACAGATGTGATCTATCGTACTGTATGCATGAAAACAGTGCTGCTGAAGATCCACAACTGTTCAGATATACACGAAACCAGCAGTCCAAGGAGCGACAGAGTAAGAGATTCAGCAATATCCGTAAAAAGGTGAATACCAAGGCTGTTGAAGAAGCTGAGGGCCGGCTAGCAGAATCCCCTTCCCGAACTCTGGAAATTACAGAGTTCATTGAGCATCTACAGGCAAGAGCACAAGAATCACCAATTTTGCATGAGTTTTATGAGAGACACCTAGCAAAGTACCAGTACATTTCTAGTATTCGTGTCTATCCACTTCATCGTAAGCTACGTCTGTCATCATATTCAAACAAGGAACAAGCTGATGCTCGACTTGTTAGAAGTATAAAGCATAAATTTGGTAAAAATCTAAAGCCAACTTTTATATATGGCGATTGATCTGGTTCTCATATGAAGCATAATGAACCCATTCAAGGTGTTGGAATGTGTGATATGCTTCGTAAGCATGGGTTTACAGTGTATTTAATTGATGAGTATCGTACACAATCGCTGTGGCCATTATGTTTCTCTCCTGAAGTATTCTTTAAACGGTCCAGTACAAAACAAAGCAAGAAATAAGACAAAGAACCTAAGCAGTATTATTGTCATAGTTTACTGTGACGCACAGAATGCACTGTGGAACTAGAGGATAGAACTGACTTTAGAAAATGGGATCGGGACCTAGCTGCAGTCTGTAATTTCCACACTATCCTTCAAAGTGTTCGTGAAGGTAAAGGAATTCTTGGACATTTCAAGCGTGGCGCATCGGGGATGAGGCATTGTCTAGCTGAATCATCAAGCAAGACAAAAAAGAGAGCTCGCAAGTTTTTATAGCTGGTAATAGTTTATTGTCAGTTTGCATTATCTTGCTTTTTAAGCATTAGGCCCTTGTGCTTTTCTAGCTCATCTTTCTAAAATGTATCCTACAGCTTTGTTCTTATCCTTAACTTTAGCAAGGTCAGAGGTGGTTATAAAACCACCGGGTTTGATAAATTGTTTACCATATCAGAAACATGGGATTGAGCATTGTCATGGTGTAACTTTAAGCAATTGATCACCATTACAGTAAAACTTTGACCTACCATACATACCCTACCACATGTATGCCCTACTGGGTACAGTTATACCCGCGGGATAGCTAGAAACATGGATGCAAATAAAAGTCCATATTATGAGAAACTGAGCTACATATTTTTACAGAGAAATAGAGATTTTTATAAAAACTTTGTCACCCCTACATCTCGACAATTACCTCAGTTTATGCACAAAGGCAAGCACGTGAACCAAATGTGAAAAATCCTTCAGTGAGAAACCATGCTCATGAGTAAAAAAAACCACCCATGTACAGGCGGTGCCAAAAAAACAACTTGATCACCATAGATGCGCTTCCTTAGCATATTTTGGCGACATTTTAACAAAGAAACAGAAGCACGGCAGCTGTCCCCCTCACCAAACGGAAAATGCATTCGGCGTTGCCCTTGCAGCAAAAAAGTCACTTTTGTGAAAAAAAAAAATTAACAGCTCCAGCAGCCCTCCCTAGCATGTGCCTCTTCCTATAAATACGTTTTATGGCTCCACAACAGCTCAGTATTCCTTGAGCTTTTTCTTTTCTTTATCATCGGTCGAATTTCTTGGCTTGTTTTTTTTTAGGTTTTTAGGGAGAAGGGATAAAAAGCCACCTTGCCTTCTTCTCCAGTTCATCAGGGACGTGCCTTTTCCCTTTTTAGATTCATTCCAGCTTTCCATGCACATAGAGTCTTGGCTAGTGGATTAGCCGTAAACTATCGAAGGGGATTTATTTCATATATGGTTGACGCTATCGGGGTTCCAATATCGTGGACTAATGGACACAGCCAGGCTGCAGTCGACATAGATCCACTCTTTTCTGCGTCAGAGTTCACAGGCTTGTTTGTCCTTAATGGCTTTAGCATCCTCTGCAGCTTGTTTGTGGTCGTTTTCATCCACAAGTACCGCACAGATATAACGGTAATGGCAGCAACCCGGCAGCAGCAGACTTGGCAGCAAAGGCAGCTTAGTCAGCCACAACGACAACGATCTATATTGCGACCAATAGGAACGCAGGCAAAAATGTATCTGTCGCTTCCTCCGCCATTGCGTTTATTGTTTATCGCATCTATAGTTGATGTATTGTATAGCGCATTCCGTATATACTACCTGGCAGTAAGCATGCCAGGATTTGGTGGAAACCACCAGGCAAATTGCAAAGCATCTATGGCAGGGGTGACGTTTTTCAACCTAATGTCAGTATTTGTGCGCGCTTTGCTGAGCGTACATTTACAGCTGTTGATTCTGAGCAATGTTACCCGGGCTTTGACATATGAACGGCATTTCTTACTTGGCGCCTTGGGGATATCGCTGGTACTGTCAATACTGCCAGTATTTACCAAGAACTACGTATGGCTGTCGTTTGATCCTACCATGACCAGTGCCCATTGCGGATACTTTCCGCTTCATCGGACTACTGACGGCTCCGACACTTCAGAGTATTTATGGACCGAAGATATGGCGCAGTCAGCGATGCGCAAAGGTCTGATCATGATGTGGGCAACAAACTTTGCCTGGCTGACGCTAACAGTGTTTTATGGCACCATTGTGATTGTTTCGGTGGTTATTCGAATGATTCACCGGCGTAGCACCGTCAAACATATTGCCAAATCCCAAAATATTATTATTGGGGGCTCGCTGCCTCGTCGTGAATTTGTACATATGACGACAAAAGTGGTGCGGCGAATTCTGCAATTTCCTCTTATGGTGGTGGTTTGCCATATCCTTGAGGTGGTTTATGGAATGATGACATTGTCGCGGGCAATTCATCTGATGCGCTCAGGGCTACTAAGCACCAACGATATTAGAGATTTTGAGTCCGGCAGAACCTTGACTCGTCTGTTTCTGGCATCACATATAATGCTTGGTCTGGAGGGCGTAATTACACTCTGCTTCCTTCCACTAGAGCCGCCTATTAGGCTAATGCTACGTAGCATGTATCTACGTCAGCGCTCAGAGCTGCATCGTCTAAGCACTGTTTCCCGAGCAAACCGGCGCCGAAACTTGCCAAAACAAAATGCCAACTTGCCAAGTGAAGACTCATTTACCCTGTCGTCATTCGACCGTCCATCTGACTCTATAGGACTAATGCCTAACGCATCTTTATCGCCAGAAGCACTTCCAATGGCTCGGCAGCCAGCAGATTCGCCAGCAAACCCAGAAACTGCGGTATCTCCTGTGCTCTCAGTAGTAGTGGACCACTATGTAACTCCAGCGCAACGTGCACGCAAACAAAGCACCCAACCAGCGCTAGCACCCATTCGCCGAGTTACTCAACGCTGGAAGCGAAAAACACAGATACACAGACCCAATAGACCTCTGCCGATCTATAGGTCAAGAACAGTGCAAGAGCTTCCCTGGGATATTGTGTCGGTACCTAGAAGACGGAGTTGTACAGGTAGCGTGGTAATGCAGCCAGAAATTCCAGGCGATGCTGCTAACCCTGCACAGGCATTGCGGAATGATGGACTTCCACTTTTGCAGTGGTATGTCCCCAGTGTCAACTCGGATTCTACCAGCGACACCGACAAACAACCAGATGGTAGCAACACGACATAGTTTTCTATGCGGAAACAGAGCAGTGTCTAAAAAATCCCTTTATTGGTATAATTATTTGGTTTGTATATAAAAATATTTGTTTTGCGCTGGCAGCATCTTCTATGCTCGGTTAATGCTGGTGCACACTATGAATAACCAGACATGCATCCTAATGTACGCGTATAACGCATAAATTTACTGCTTCCGTAAATCCATAAACAATCTACGCATAACCTGCTATAATCTAATTTAACGATTCAAAGGTTCTGTAAACATGTCAAATTATTCTGTGTGTGGAAAACATAAATCCTTTATTGCTAGCTGCGGCCATCCACTGAGCCATTTTTTGCAACTAATATACACGCGGACATGTGGCATGTCATAGACATATCAACATGCTCAACTAGCAGAATGGGCTTTTAAAGGTACCAATCGACACCAAAATGAGAACATAAAACAAATGGCCTGGCCGCATGTATACAGAAAAGCCTGCTGCCATTGCTCAAATGCTAGCATTCACAATATGCTTAGAGTCCCGAGTAAAACCAAGCTCAATTTCCAGTTGGTTAGCATGTCCTATATTAACTTTTTACTCGACACAGTATAGAACAAGTGGAATGGCTAATATGCAACATGACGACACCAATGATCGGGGAGGCCGAACAGTTGCCTAGTTTGGTGCAACAATGACAATACTCCATGCACACTCATAAAGGGGAAGCCGGTAGGCATCGGGAAAGGAATAAGGAGCGTTTTTTTCTCAAACATACAGAAAACTTGTCGACATTGGCTGGAGGTGAGTAACGTGGACGGTCATTTTGAGTTTTCTTCGTGTATGGCTTGCGTTAGCGGCACTCCCTTATTTACCTACGTTTACCTTTTTGATTTCTCACATTACACGTTTTTAGACCTTTTTCTAAGCACAAGAAGCCATGTGGCCTGCAGTATCAATTGTTCTGGAAATATGTGTACGAGTTCAATCAGATCTGCTGATCTCCGAACAACTCGTGGCCAAATGTGCGCAAAAGAAGAGCTTCTTAGTTGTTTTTGAAATGTCAAGTACCGAGCTAATTGCCAAGCAATATTTTTTGGTTGGGGGAGGATAGACGCTTCAATGCAGAGCTAAGCCGTGTCAAAAAAAACATTTTATTTGGGCAAATGTAAGCTGCAACACATGTTTGGTGAATGAAAAAAAGATGATAGTAAACAAGTACATCATGCATTAATTGTGTTCAAAGTGCGATGATGTTCTGCTACTGTGTAGTCAATCTTGCTCGCCTTCAGAATTTTTTGTTGTTGACGCTCTCAATGTATTCTAAAACTCCACCTTTTTACGTTAGCGCAAGCAGCATGTACATGTGCATTTTCCATTCATGTTAGCCACCGTGTAAAGTCACAACAAAGTTTTCCATATCCATAAAAACAAGCCGAGTAAGCCAGCATGCTAATTGGCTGGCAAATCTTGACTGTAAATATGGAGGCGTCTTAAACCCCAGTTGTTTCGTTGCTATGAACATTGCAGTGGAATCTACCGGTGGGTTTTTTAAAAAGGGGTGGCCAGCTAAACGAGGCTGCATGTGTATAATATCACGGCGCACACATGTCGCCATCACTTTGCATCTCTTCGTTCTCCCACTTTTCCACGCACAACGCGCAGATACCAAGAAAGCGTTTTTTGTGGTTAGCAAAGTGCATGGAAAGCGGAGAATGAAGTGAGAGCGTGACTTTCTCCAATAAAGCGAATAAGGGCATATGCAGGCATCTCAGTCGCTCCTGAGCAAGAACATCATCAGACTAGATGTCCAGACAACAGACATGGCCACCTTTCTAAACAAAATTAAACTGTATATGCGTTAAATGAGAAAGAACAGCAGGGGGGTGCTATTAATACCCCCTGGCGCCATTTATTTATTCGGCGATCTGAAGTTGCCTTGCTTGAGCAAAAGGTTGCATTATTCTGCTGCGGGTAACACGCGGCCTCCCCCTGGGCTTGCGGCGGCTGTTATTTGGTTGCCGCTGCGTCTGGCCCAGGTTACTTTCGTTGGGCAAAGGGCTGTTTTTTCCACGAGACGAAATGCGCCTATACACATAAAAGGGTGTGAACCCTCGCTCCCTCTCGGCTGATCGTGCTTGAACACTTCAAACATTTGGCTGCATTTCTCTTTTTTTCCTCTTATTTTTAGCCTTTATAAATCCCCTGTATATTCTTGCTTAGGTGTCTCCCAATAAAATCATCTGGCAACTGCCAGCTTCAACACTTTAAGAAGCTGCATGGACTTTATTGCTTCTATTTTAAATATTAAATACAATGGACCGGCGTGTTTCGCTACCTAGCTTTCATGAGATTGCTGGTGCTCTGCCAAAGTCGGGGCCGATTTCAGCATCCGCACCCCAGGCAATTCCCTACGAGCATGCTGCTCGCAAAAGCCCAGCCGTGCCTCCACATCACCAAAACTCTGCTTATAGCTCAGTGAGCAATTCAAACTCAAACTATGCGCTGGGATCCAAGCCAGCGACCTACGAAAAGCAGTATGAGCCACCGCCCCACTCGTATCTTACGCCGCACTCATATCCATCGCAACAGTCGCCGGGTCTTATATCGCCCACCCTGAATCCGCACATTCCGCCAGAAAATGCACCAGTACAAGGGCCAAAGGAATCCTACAGGATTTCAGCTTATGAAGGCTGTCAGCCGCAAGTGCATGGCAATAACGTGCACATAGCTGCGCAATGGGCAGGGAGTTCAATGGAGCGACCTGCGGTAGCAGCAGCTTCTCTATCTTCGTCACTGCCACATCAACCGGCCTCATTTATGCACCCGCCATTGTCTTCACGCTATGCTCCTTACCACATGCCAGGTGCGCCGCCACTAACAACCACCGCCGCACTCCCTCTATCGTCGCCTACCGCAGCTACACGTATATCCCCGTCGCTATCGCCTACCTACCGCTATCCCCGGAGCTCGGCAGTGGATTCTGTATTGCGCGGCGCCGCCCCTTCCTTGGTTGCTCAGCGCAGACACAGTGCCAACAATGCTTCTGCAGCGCAGATCCCACACCACACACCGCCGCGTATTTCAACCGTGGGCTCCACTGCTTCACGCCACTCGACAGCTTCACTTCGCCATGTACGCGAGCGCCCTGCTACCGGCTTAATTGAAGAGCAACGCGAGGAAGAAGAGGACAATGAGAGCATTGGCTATGACGAGATGCACCAGGGTTCCGACAAGGCAACGGCGGAAGATTCTATGATGAACTCGGTTAAAATTCGCACCATCCACAAACTAGCCGAACGCCGGCGTCGTCGTGAGATGAAAAATCTGTTTGATACGCTACGCAAGTGCCTTCCAATTGACAAGACTATTCGCTTGAGCAAATGGGAGGTTCTGAAAAAGGCCATTGAGGTCATTTCTGCTCAGGATGCCGAGATCCATATGCTTCGGCTGCATATTGACCCAAAGGCTCTTCCAAGTAATCATCCACAATAGCGCTACCTTATCTGGCCGATCAGCCCTTTCTTTAGTTTTTCTATATATGTGCTTGGTATCCTTAAAAAAAATCCCCGTTTGCTGTGCATTTAGCAATGTATGAAAAACTTTATTGACGTCCCCGAAAAAAGCAAAATATACATAAAGATTTGACAGCACAAATGCCGCCGACACCTCAAAGAAGACAGACATATTGCTCGGGTTGCATTGCTTCGTAATACAATTGCCCCATATGCATACATGCTGGACAACAATAGCCGCTTCCTTTCACACGTGGTTAGTTCATTAGAAATGCACAGTAAATGCACATTTTTATAAATCACTCACTTTTGTTTGTTTTACACTTGTAGTTTACAGTTAAGTAACGCCACGAAGAAATATCGTGTGCGCATTTACATATCCACCGATCAATACGCCAAATATAGCTGTGGGAGGATTACTCAGCATTTGCATTTATTTTGTGGCGGGATATGTAAATGGAAAAATTAAAAACTACCAAACGCATGGATTTGACCAACCATATCCATACACATACTGGCAGCACGGCCAAGATATGTCAAATTCCGATCAAGATCTTCTAAATCGACTTCATAAAACACTTCCTTTTTCACTTCTGCCAGCCGACCATTGTAAACAAGCGTATGGCCGGTGCTCTGTTCCTTGGTGAAGGCATCAAGAATCCCTGTACTTTTAGCATCGCGACGAAACTTTAGCCAATATACATGTGCTATAAATGTAGAGCCTTTAAGCTTGCATTCAACCACCATGTTTTCGGGAAGTGGAGGAGCAAACTTCTACACTGGTCAAGAATTAGCAAGACTTCTCTTGTTGCTGGGTCATTATACTTGCCTCGGAATTTGACGTATTTAGAGGCATCAGATTCTGTTGGGCATCGGCTGCTAATATGCTCTTGGCCTGTTGAATGTCGTTTAGCATTCTCTGCACACATGCAAGCGCATCTTCTCGAGTGCTCAGCTGTGGCACTTTACACAGCACTGACTTTAAGTAGCTTTGGGCTTCCTGCGCCTGCGACAGAGCTAATGACTCGCCCCTTTTCAAATATATGGTGGTCGAAATGCCCTGGCTCGATGGATTCAACAGAGGCAGCGTAAGCGATAGCTGTGTCACTTGAGTTCCTGAAATCGCAGCTGTACCACTGACTTCGGAGTCGCTTTTGGATGACAAAGCAGCTTGCAAAGACATGCCCTTGTGGCTTACAAATGTGACTTTTGAAAGACAGCCGCGAACCAATTGAATAGTTTCAGGTATGCTTGTTTCAAGCAACCATTTGAGTTCAGCCTCCATAAATACTATTAATAGAAAATATATAGTTTAAAGCTCAAACAAGCTAACCACTTATTTGCATATGTGATTGTTATTAAGCCTGATTGTGGGAATAAGACTATGCCAAATCCCCAGCAGAGTCCACTCGTTCGCTTATATCCTGAATACGTTCACATGTTTCTTTGATCCGCAATTGCTCGTCTTCCAGCATTTGCTCCAGTTTAGCTAAAGCTGGCTTGGATAGCTGAGGCTGCATTCCAGCACCTTCAGCACTAGCACGACGGGCATCGGTATTAGCACGTGCATTCAGCAGCTTGGACAAAACACGCATATCGTTGACCCGGTCTTGCAGCCGGTTTACCAGCTGATAATATCCGTCAGCACCATTGATACGCATATCCATGCCACGTACTTCTTGGGAAAACTCATGCTCGGCAGCCGTCAGCTCTGGCTGATAGTGGCTAATAAGCTGCCGCAATACCTGGTCCACACGCAAGCTCAATCTCTGTCCGTTTTCGCGCAGCGCGTCCAGCCGCTGCTGCGACCGCCGCATTTGTCCGATTTGCTTGACAAATCCCGAGGATATTGCCGATAGCTTGTCGTGCTGGCGCTGGTGCTCTTGTACCTGTAGGTCTAGGCGCTCGCGCATCTCGGCATGCGCATCAACTACTGTAGATAGCTGCCCACGTAGCTGGCTCACCACAGATCCTAGCAGCTTTAGTCTCTCCTCGCTTACTCCGCTCTCGCCACGGCTTTCATCTCGCAAAACTAGCCGGGGTTGCTGCAGAGATGCCGAGCCATTTGCTAATGACGCAGGTACTTGATACTCGCTGCTGGGGAGTCTTGGAACATAGACCACATCATTTGCCCCTGTCGACAAATCCAACCGACGCCGATTTGATCCATTCGAGCCATCTGCTGCAGCAGTGGTGCTGTTCTCATTATCTGCTTCTTCGGTTGCACTATCCGCTGACAGAGGCAACGAAACGCCAATAAGCTGGTTAGGCTCGATTAGCGCTACAAGCGAGTATGACAAATAAATATCGTCTACCACAGCAGCACCGACCACTGGAATTGCTGGCCGCGATGCCGACGGATTGGTATGAATAATACATTGCACACAGCTACGTGCCAACGATCCATGTCCATCTGAATCGGCGGTAGTTCCACGACGTCCATCCAGCGAATGCAGCAACTGCTCAAGTGCTGCACTGCGACCAGACTCGCTGGTAAGCCCAATTGCCCGTTCTAGCTGTCGAGTCCAGCTACGCATATCCACGCGATGAACTCCATGCGAATGCAGTGCGTAAAACACTGTTGGACTCAAAGTGTCGGCCACAAGTGCCACAGATCCAATCTGTCGGCTTTCCTTGGCAGACTCGCAGCTGGCAAGTGCCTTGACAGCCAGGTCCACGCTGGATAGAGTTGCCAGAACTGGTAGATCCCGTATATGCGTGCCGTGGCTGGATGTGTCCACCCATGCGCCAATCACTGGCTCCAGATCCGCAAACACCTCAACCCGCGCGTCGCAGTACGCAATAGCTACCAGCCCAATACCCATCCCACTAGCTGACTCCATATAAAGCACACTGCAAGCGTCATCGGGGTCAAAATCAACACCACGGCCGCTCGAATCCAACTCGTCGTCGGACTCGCTGCTGTCAGATCCATAGTCGAGAGCTGCAACTGGTGCTGGTTCGGGCTGGAACAGATACGGGCCTTGCGCTGCAGCCGGCAACAGTAGTGAGCTAGGCAAGGTCAGATACATCCGCTCACTAGACTTGCCGCTATCCAGATCCAAAACCTGGTCTAGCCACTTTACAGCTGCTCGAGCAGCAATCAGTTCAGGTGGCGTATATATACACTCGCTGGTCTCGTACTCTTCGGCTTGCCATTCACGTACGTCCAGCTCCACCGCTTCCAGCAAGTCTTCCAGCCACATCTGGTCCAAATTGCATCGACGAGGCAGCACCGGACACAAACTGTATAGCTCAGCTGTGTTGGTCAGCACATACAAGGTGACTCGCGACCAGCCTGCAGATGTAGAGCTCCCCATGCAGAAACTGACTGCCCGGCTCATGGCAAATCCTGCACTGCCAGCACCCGATGCACTGAACAGCGACAGCGTCTGTTCAGGCGAGTCGACGTCCTCGGATATATCAAATACTTTGATGGTGCCATTTGCTTGCAGCACCAGCAAATGCGTGTCGTTAGTAGATAGTGGGTGCCATAGAACATCCACCACCCGCGTACGTACCGACCAGTTCGCTGCAACCGACATGCCTGCTCCGAAGCCTGCCGAGTGTCTTCGAGACTCCTTGCCTTTGGGAGTTCCTGCCCGAGGTGCTGTGCCCAGCAGCATAGAACGGCAA
This sequence comes from Coemansia sp. RSA 1250, assembly GCA_027578955.1. Classification (NCBI taxonomy): domain Eukaryota; kingdom Fungi; phylum Kickxellomycota; class Kickxellomycetes; order Kickxellales; family Kickxellaceae; genus Coemansia; species Coemansia sp. RSA 1250. The sequence goes on along the minus strand of JANBTS010000001.1, from coordinate 318,097 downwards.
TCAACCCACACGCTTTTGTCATCCTGCTCCTCGCCAACTGTTTCCAGCCGCGCTGCCGTAAATGCACCCCCTCTAGCGCTTTTGCTCATAGCCCCGGGAGTTGGCAACACAACCACCGCCACCTGATGCATTCCAACTGCTGCCAACAGCTTTCCGCTGGTATTAACTGCTAGTCTTTCAATATCAAACGTCAACGCTTCGCAGCCGAGTTTATACCACGGAACCGCAGCTACTGCCTCCTGCTTGGTGTCCGCGCTACTGTCAGCTCTCAAAGCACCTGTGCCACGTAACTTTTTGCTTTCAAATCGTACATACGCATCTTTGCACGCCTTTAGGCTGATCCAACGCACTTCTCTTCCCACCGCTATAAACAAGTCGGTTCCGCGGACAGCTACTCGTTCACGAACTGTCGGCATCAATGTGCCGCTTTTAGTTTGTGTGGTGGGCTCGCCGAATATCGGGTGCTGTGCAAGTAGTTGTAGCCATTCGTCCGCCTCCATTGACGCTATTCGTAAGGTTTAGAGAATATTTTCAATGCAAATCAGCCAATTTCAACAAGGCGCTACTTACCCATTTTGTCAGTGCGAGTTCAATTGAAGGTAAAAAAAAAAGTGTTGGCTGCTTGGTAGGTTAGGAAGGTAAAAATAATTCTTTAAAAATAAACAAATATAAAGTTTTTATGTCATAAGCTGCCAGCTATGATTAAGCAGGCCAAATCAAATGATTTTCTACTTTGACTTGGATCGCTTAGCAGACTTGGAGCTGGCAGCATCGCTATTGTCGCTGTCATCTTCGCTCTCATTGTCACTGCTGTTGCTGACATCTTCACTTTCGCTATCCTCATCACTACCTTCATTGCTAGACCCTTTGTTTTTGGCGGTCTTCTGGTGCTGTTGATCTTGCACCTCAATTTCTTCGGGCGTCTTACGAATATGGCTATGATATAGCACTTTACCGTCACATAATCCATCTTCAATCTTGACCAATCGTAGTTCCATTCGAGGTCCTAGCTCAGTCAACCGCACTGCCTGCTGCTCATGGTGGTCTTCGGCATCGCTTTCAATCGCCTCTTGCAACACATAGTCGCTGATATCGTCATATTTGCCCAAAAAGGGCAGCCCCTTGACCCGTTTAACTCCCTTGGTAACTCCTGCAGGCTTGACCTTGATAGCATAGTGTCTAAAGTCAATAACTCCGTCGTGATAGTTGAATAATACTACTCGACGAGCTACGGGCATTGTGGACGGATTAATAGCTGGAAACATATTTTGCAGCATGGCCGTCATCAGCTTAAACTCGTTGCTCGAGCCAAAGTTATTCAGCAGCACGAGTGGGGGAGTTAAAAACGTCTGCTCTTTAGCCAGCGAGTACTTTTCTACCCGGAAATATAGAGTAGGGCCTCGAGGAAACCGAGCTATTCTTAAGTTGGTAGTGGTGGTCTGGGAAAACAGCAGCAGATGAGTTAGCCCGAGCTGGTTGCTCACTGCCTGGTAGTCCTTGATTTTGTTGCTTGGACGTTCCCGCAGCCGTATTGCCGTATAAGGTTCCATAACTTGACGAACATTTTGCACCAACGCAGCTACCGTCCGTCCTACATGGCCCGACTTTACCACCAGTGATCGCGGCACTTGCTCATCGACAACAGTATGAGTTCTCTTTTTACGGCGTCCGTGTCCCATTCTAGCAATAAAAATATAAACGATCAGGAAAAGAAAGAGAGAAAAATGTGCAGAAAAAATATATGATCAGGAGGTAATTAGATCCGGTATATTTTCCAAATAACATGAAAAGGTAACCGATATCATTTAACGTTTTTATTCAAGAGAAATAGACTAACTATTTGTAAATTTTGGGGGGGGGGCAAAGAAAGGCACGAAGAGACATAGAAAATATAAGCGAAAAAGAGAAAAAACGCATTAAAGCCCAGTACTCGAGCTTGAGAAATTTATACGCGTTTTTAAGAAACTAAAGAGATAGAGGTGGAAAATGAAAAAGAATTGTCATGAAAAAAAAAAAGAGAGAAAGAAACTGGGTTAAAATGAATGAGTGGATTTGTTTGGCTAGAGTACACGTCTATCAGAGCAAGAGAAAATGAAGATGTTGTATGTGGCGGGTAGAAGGAAAGTAGGAGAGAGAGCGGAGATTCAAAGTAATTGGAGAGAGTCATAAAGGGGCAATCTCAAAGCAGCTTATAGCGAGCTGGTATCAGGATCCACTGCACACAAGGCAGCAGGGTCGATTGTGTTTGTTTTCGTCGGACACTGCCAGCCTGACAAATCCTGTCCAAACACATTCATAAGCGATGACGAGTCACGGAGCACCTCGTCATACAGCGTCATGATCCCTTGTCCGCCACTAACTTCAGCTGTAGAGGCAGCCACGACAGCAGCAGCAGCTGCAGACTCTGCAGAAGACGCGTCAACCGACCGCTGATGGCTCTGCGGACCACTGCTGGTAGCATCAATGGTGCTGATGCTGCTCATATGGTGCAGCTGCGGAGTATTCACCGCCATATCGGCAGACATTGCCTGTGGTGCCGACATACCCGCCAGCATCGCCCAATCCATCGGCGAGGCATTTACTGTGCCATCATTGGACATGCATATACCGTTATGACCATCGCCAAGCATGGTCAAGCCAATATCCATCGGCTCTGAACCCATAGTGACGCCCAAGCTGTTGGTCTGGCACGCCTGCTGACCAGGGTAATGCAAGCTATTGAATGCCTGGTTCATGCTCTCGGAACCATGCCACGAAATGCGCGGCGGCATGTTTGTGCGCCGCGCCGCATACAACGGATCACTGGCGTTTGCAACATCGCCAAACAGCGGGGTCATAGCTCCTGAGGTAGTGTCACCAAACTGTGTGGTCTGTGGTCCTACAAATGCGCTGCCGATGCCGTACGGCCCGCCATTGGCGTTGTTGGCTGGGATCGAGGCCAAGTCCATAGCCGACATGGGTAGAGGCATAGAGCAGGGCGACGGCATGTGGAACTGGAACTGCGTGGGCTGATTCAACGGTGTATGAGAAGCAGTGCTAGCCACTGACATTGAGTTGGCACTCATAAGCGCAGGAGATGCCATGTACGGTGCCGGCGAAGGCGCGAATGACGGTGTCTGCGGATAGTGTGCCATCGACACATTAGAAAATGTTGTCGATATCGACGCAATGCCACCATGGCTTTGGGAACTCGACACACGCATCTTTTTGGTTGCGCTGCGACCAGTTACTATGCCTGCAGGCGCGGTATCGCTGTGAACCAGTGGGCCGGGAATCATACCCTCCGACATGCCAGCCATTGACAGTGCGACAGCATCGCCAGCAATAATGGAGGCGGCAGCGACATCGCCAGACCCCTGTGGCGGAGGCGCCGAGTTCTCCTTTGGCGGCACGCTGTGAGAGCGCTTGAGAGATTTCGCCGACTTTATCGCGCGCACTGTCTTCTTTTCGCCCTTCTTTGAGGATTTTTCGTCAGCTGCGCTCAGCCGGGAATTTGCTTCGGAGCCGGCAGCCACATCATTTGCAGACGGCGAACCAGATGAGTTTGCCGCAGCCATCGCAGCAGCAGCCGCCAGCGCCGCACGGCCGGAGCGGCTGCGGATGGGCTTGAAGTGGCCGCCGTTGAGGCAGGACTCGTATCCAGGTGTAAACGTCCAGAAGGAGCCTTTGCCCGGGTGCGCTTCGTCGCGCTTAATCTTCATAAAGCCCTTGTTCAGGGACAGGTTGTGTCTGATAGAGTTCTACATGAGGCATAGAGAGTGATTAGTTGTGCAGTAAGCTTGGTAAGCTGTAAAAAAAAGTTTGAGGGTGATCGGCGCAGAAAGACAATAGGCTGCATGGTTTGCAGCCCAGAGACAAAAGCCCGGAGCTGCATGTCAGCAGCCCCTTTCTTTGAGCGCAAATCCCCAGTGCGTAGGCGGGCCACCAATGAGGAGCAAAGTAGGCAAGACCACATGCATGGGCATGTAAATCCGCTACCCTTCCTGGCATAGGCAGGCCAGCCCATCGGCCTGTCTTGTGCTCCACACTCGCACACCAGGGTCAAAAAGCGCACAGGCTGAATATAGTTTGGCGCAAAAGCAAGACTTACCTGCCAGTTTTGGCGAGTGCGATAGTACGGAAAGTGCTCTTGAATCCACTCGTAGATGCCATTAAGGGTTCGGCGCTGCATCGGGGCGTCCACCAGCGACTGCGCAATAAGCGACGCGTACGAGAAATCAGGCTTTTCGGCGCTGGGGGCCTGTGCAGCCGGTGCAGACGCTGCAGCGCCCTCCAGCGACACGCTCTGCAACTGTGTTGTCTGCGGCTGCATGGCCACAGGCGTGGACGAGTGCGGTGTTGGGTAGCCGGACGCAATGTTCATGTTTGCAAAGCTCATGGCGGTGGGCGAAAAGGGCCGGTCCGGGTAGGCGCTTTTGATGTACGCGAGCTGGGCATTGCTGACATCAACTGCAGTTGGCGGCAGGTCGAGCGGAGCCGGCGGGGCCAGACCGTATGCGGCAGACATGGCCATCTGCGTCTCGGAGCACACCGAGTGCTGGCTGCCAAAGGGCGCCGGCGAGTGCTGCTGGGAGCGTGCGGGAGTGCTGTATTCCGAGTTCATTGTGCAAAAAGAAAGGAAAGGGGCGGAAAAAGCAAGGAAGGTGTGAAATAGACTATAAGCGTAAAGAAAGAAAAAGACTCAGAAGAGGTGAAAGAAGACACGCTAAACGAGAAATCAGAACAAGCTCAAAGAAACCACAGGTGCGTTAACAGGGCTGACAACAGATAGCAGCCGAAATAGTGTTCGTAAGTTGTTTGGTTTCTTCAGTGGGTTTTTTTGCTGGCGGCAGACAAAGCAAAAAAAGGTGAGGGCGATTGCGATAAACGGAGGAAGACAAAGGGAGAGGGGATGGGTATTCGGAGTGAGAGGTGAGGGTAATAAGAGAAGCTTTGGCTTGTAACGCTGCGAGCAAAAAAGAGGAAGAAAAAGGGGGAAGGAAAAGAGGTGAGAAGCTCCGACAGCTTGGCCACTTGTGCTTTCTTATGAGGAGAGGCAGAAAAATAAAACGAGGGAGCGGCTGCAGATTTTTTCTTCTTGATGCCCTCCACTGTGCGCCGGCCAGCGCGCAGTAGGCCTTTTCTTGTGGCGGTGTAGCTGGGCCCATCGATGCTCTCCAAACCGTCTCCCCACTTTTTTCGTTAGCTGCTAGTAATCTGCCGTTTGTGCTTTAACTGCGTGTTTGCCGTGCTTTATGTCTTTCGCGCTCCACCATATCTCTGCTGCTCAACAGTAGCATATTTTTTCCTCTGCTGGCCCACACCTAGCAAACTGAAAAAAAAAAAAAAAAAAAACTGTGGCGCCAGAACGCGCCGCTCTCACACTATGCCTGATTGCAGTGCCACTTTCAAGGTTCAGCTCCAGTAGCTTACTAACAGAACCCTCGGTTCCATCTTCTGTCGTCGCCCTGGATTTGCGCTGGACGCAATGATTGCCTTCTCAGAGCATGAAAAAAGCCCGCTTCTGTTAGAAGGAATTTAAGCAATCGATTACGATTGACCTTACGCCGATCGACTGCACAGCTGGTTTTCTTCTTGGAAATTGCTATGCGGTCCGGACCGCTTGACATGCCAAGGTGGAAGAGTGCATATGTCCCTCATGATCTTGTATTTTAGAAACCCATTTTCATATTCACATGGTTGTTTGTGCACAATACTGTCAGCTGCTCTACGCCTCGCTCCCTTCCTGGACCAAGCATCAATCATACAGCGTAATGACAAGATATGAGTGCAGCATACGAGCACATGCGATTATTTCTGCGATCTTGTCTGATGCCAGGCTGCTATTGGCGAGCATTTTTCTACTCGCTGGTGACTAGTAAATGAAGAGACCGTAGTAGCTAGCAGTCTATCCAATAGAATCCGCGGACCGGGTCTACTGCGTTTTGCTCCACACATGTAGCCAGAAATGACAATGCTGCTGCCGATCTCCAGATTGCATCTCTCGCTGTTAATTTGCCGATACTGTAGATCAAGCGCTGCTACTTTCATTAGCAATTTAGTGACCAAAAGCAAGTAACTTTTATGTCTCCCTGCAAGTAACGCCTGAATGGGCCTTCCCACTAATACATCAGCCCATTTTCATTCTATCCGGTATATCGTAAGATAGTAATGGCGAATGTCCGTGGTTGGACAAAGAGCGGACCATGAAAAAGAAGCAATGATTGCCCTCATGCCTTTTCCCACTCGCATCTGGATGCAAAGTTGAAAAGTATGATGGCAATCCGAACTCATTCTTTCGTGCTTCCTGCAGAAGTTGCTCACACAGCACGTCAACCGAGCGCATTCTGACAAATTGCCACAAGCTTCCAAGTCTGAACTGATTCAGTTTCATTTCAGTGCAATTGGGCCCAGCGGTATCGCTAGTATTGTGCCACACTGCAACCGGGTCAAGTCTCTGGTTTCAAAGGACATGGCGACAATGAAAGATGCAGAATGGCTCCAAATTAGCTCAATGGCCCTGGCTATACTAGTATTGGCACTATCCCAGCTAAAAATGATTGTTTTGTATCAATTTAGAAACAAAAAATATAAGTAGAATTTATGCTTGTAAAAGCAGCAGCTTCTATCCCTTTACGCGGCGTACACGCTTGTCCTTTTTGGAATTGTTCTTGATTGCAATTGCGCCCTTCTTCATTGTCTTGGGATTAAGAGGAATGTATGCGTACGGGTCGATGTTGCCACGCTTGACATCACCTGCAGCCTTCTTTGACCGGAATTCACGACCATAGGCTGTGCCGCTATTGTCCTTGCCCTTCTTTGCTGGTGACTTTGTCTCGCTATCGCTGGCAATGTCCATTTCATCGTCCGAGTCGCCTGCCTTGCGCTTATGGAACTTGATCTTTTGATTGGCCGTACGATAGAAGCCATCTTTGGATGTAAGCGACTGGACATAATAGTCTTCTCCTGCATTCTCATTCTTGGCGGGCTCGGCAGCTGCCTGAGCCTTACGGGCCTCTTCCTCCTCATCGTCAAATACAAGCTTGCCATCGCGCATCTTGGGCTGCGAACGCATACGACGTGCCTTTGCTGTGGCTGCTGATGAAGGGTCGATGGTGGAAAAGTGCGTAAAGGCAGAGCGGTCCAAAAAGTCAAGCGGTCCCTCGGCATCCTCCTTGATCCAGGCATTTGGCTTCGCGGTGGCCTCTTCGGTATTCCCGCCCTTGGTCTTTTTGCCCTTGGGCTTCTTTGAACCACGACGTTCTTCCTCGTCAGACTCGTCGAATTCGCTCTCGCTACCATAAATGATGTCCTCATATGCACTTCCAAACGTTTTCTTGCCTGTAGCTGCAGAGGCAGCTGCCACAGTCTTTGCTGCGTCATCTTCAGAGCGACGTTGAGCATTGCCGTTTTCTTTGGCTCGCTGAGAACGCTGCTGACATTTGCGCATATTGGCGATAAGCTTCGAGTGCTCCTCGGGTGTTGCCTCGGCCACAGCATCCATGCCCAGGCGCCGTGCCAGCCGATCCAGAATATGGCGGCACTTTAGACGCATCTGGTTCTTGTATTCATGAGACCACTTGCAAATACTCGGCACGATCTCGCTCAGATGCGGCAGCAAAATTTCTTTTGGCAGCACCACTGCAATGACCTTGACGAATCCCAATGACGCCTTGGCAATCTCCCGGTTATTGTGCACGACAAACATCAAGATGGTCTTCATAAGCTCAACAATAAACTGGTTGTTTAGTTGCTCATGGAACTCAAACAGCATGCGGGATATCGCAGCAATGGTTGCACTTATCATATGAGGAGTCTGTGCCGCCAGACCAGCTGCTGCTATTTTGAAAAACTCCTCCATGCTGGCGCTCTGCTCGGCAGCCATGTCTGCGTTGGCATCGTCGGTAATTGCCACCATGTTGATGGTACCTCCCTGGCTCATTCGCCGACCCATCACAAGCAGCGTCTCAAACGCAATATTGCGAGCACGCTCGTTTGACTCTTTGGTGCCGATAATGACCTCGGACAGCATAGCTGGGATAAAATGGAGCTGATCGTCAGTTAGGTTGCGTGCCAGCAGGGATGTCAGGGCCAAGCGGTCTCGGCGGGACCCTGCAGCCACAGACTCGGCCGACTCGGTAAGCATCGGGATCAGCTGCTCGGCCATCGCCGATTCAATGATCTGACGTGCTGGCGAGTTCTCTGGCTGCTCGGCTAAACGGCTCAACGCCTTATACCCTCTCTTCTGCAACATGGCGTCTTCGCTCTGATTAGCCAACACAAAAGCCGCCCGCATCAGCATCTGGGTGCGTTCGGCATCCAGGTAAGGCGCCATTACAATAACCAGATCCGTCATTGTATGGGCAGTTGGCGGCGGATGTGCTTCCAAGTACCGCTCGGTAAGCTCTGCTGCAGTCGGCGGCTTGTGAGTCTTGAGTGCCTGATCAAGCATCGTGCACACCTTAACAAAGGTGGCGTTAATTTCACTAGGCGATATTACTGCCAAGAACGCAGTTATCGTGTCCATCAGGTAACCGCGGCCAGCACCAGGTGACTGGGCAAAAACGTTGAACAGCTGTGACAAATAGTCGGGTGCAAACCGTGCCAGGTGCTGCTCGGCTGCCAGCGCCTGCTGCTGTGTAATCGGACTGTCTTCAATTTCCTTGTGAGCCAGCGAGTGCACCGCAGTCAGTAGAGTTTGCAGCGCACCGCAGATGGCTGGTCGCAATTCTGGAACTTCCATCAGCTCCGTTGCCAGTCTTTCGGCAAACTCTGGCGTAAACGATTCAATGATATCAGCAGGGACATTGCAGAATCCAGTCAATAACGCCCATGTTTGCTGGCTAAGCGCATTGAATACTTTGGCTTCTATGTCGCGACCTTGAGATACAAACTGCTGAGACTGTCTCGAAAGTCTGTCTGCCAACGGTAGCATGTCGGAAATAAAAAAGCGCAAAGGGGTATTACGAATATGGCTCTTCATCAGTGGCAACAGCCATGCCCGACCAACATCGCCTTGACGGCTCTCGCCATCCAGGTTCAGGGGCAATATCTCCAAAAATGTCTGTGGTCCCACTGCTCGGACAGCAGCACCAAGCACCGCATCGGCCTCATCTTTAAACTGGAACTCGGGCTCCATCCGCATGCTAGCCACCTCTTTGATCAATTCGTCCATGCTGGGATGAGCAAACTTTCCTAGTCTCTGAAATAGCGCAGCAATCAGCAAAAATACCAATGTCCATGACTCGCGGAAACGATATGAAAGCCCAGTAGTCAGTATAGCAATAATCCGCTGCATATCTTCAGAGCCCAGCTTGCTGTCAGGAACGCAGTGGCGAATCAATGCCCATATACAGCGGGTGGCTGCATCGCGCGTCGACTGCTTGCCTAGCTCAATATCCGGAAGCACCAAGTCAATAAGATCAGGAAGCGACTGGAAACATCCATCTGCGCTAACCGACGCATATGCAATATATCCCTTCTCAATAATCTTCAACCATGCCTCGCTGGCAGCTGAATCATTGACATTGGGCTTCAGATCGATAACCGAAATAAGCAAATCCCGGAACTGATCCTCATCCAGGGCCTCACCGGCACTAGAAAACACTCTCTCCAATGCCTGAAATGCCAAGATAGCCACAAACGGCGTATTGAGCCGAGGAATCTGCATAAGTGACGCACACAAGTCCCCAAAGTCGTCTGCTGGCCACAGCATCTCGGTCTGCTTAATCAGTTGCAACGTATGCATGGCCGCCTGAGTGTCGGCCTTCGCGTTACTTAACACATCAAGCACAAAGCGTGAAGCAATGCTGGCTGCTGGATGAATCACTGTAGGAGGAGGCGGACGAGAAAGCAAATTAGACACGGCTTCCTGAGCGCGCTTCCGGACTTTGGGCTTGCTATCTGTCGACAGCTGCAATAGCGATTTAAACGTGGCTTGAGCGATCGGTTGTTTCCATGAGCTAGCATCTTGAGCAAGCAACGTGGCTTCTAGGCACGAGATCACCGACTTGAGTAGCGCTACATCAGCCGATGACAGGTCGAGCGATTGCGACAGCACAGCCATCATGGTTGTAAACTTTGCACGCAGCATCGTGTGCGAAACATATGGTAGAATGGTGCTGAGCAAAAACAAAGCCGCATTCGATAGTCCGTTTGAACCTGTTTGCTGCTCCATAAGGGTCAAAAGTGCTGCAAAGTAGCTGCCGGGTTCCATAGCGGCTTTTTGCTCCTTTATTGTCTCTTCAACCGCCAGCAGCATGGCCGCATGCTGTTGCTGGTGAGCTGCCTTGGAGTTGATCTGGTCTCGCAGCCTCTGCAGCTGCTGCTCTAGCCCGCTATCCATTTTTTTATTCGATATGGTTATAGTGCGAAAGAAAAGAATATTTTTTTTCTCTCAATCCTGATCAATAATTTTAGCACTTAATTACAATCAAGCGTTCAGATTAAAAATCTGAAAATTTTCTTTTTCTTTTTTTTTTCCTGTTCCTAGAGTTTTAAAGCGCTATAAAAATTTATTTGCAAACAAATGGCGGCTGTTGGCACGAAAAACTCAAAGATTAAAGGATCGAAAAAGAAACATTCCAAGGCTGAAAAGCCAGTCAAGGCCGAAGTACCAGCTGCATCACACTCCGAGGGCGATGTGGAGATGAACGAGCCTACCGACAAACCAAAGACCATATCGAAAAAGCGTGGCTCCGAAGTAGCCTCCGAGGAACCTGAAACCAAAGCTGACGAGCCCATGGAGGAATCCAAGGTTAAAAAGGCAAAACATACCAAAGCTACCGATTCGGAAGAACTAAAAGAGCCAGAAGTTGATCCCCAGTACGCCTTCACCTCACTTCCACTTACAGACCAGACGCAAAAGGCCATAGCCGAAATGGGATTTACACGAATGACGGAAGTTCAAGCTCGCACGATTCCGCCGCTGCTTGCCGGCAAAGATGTCTTGGGAGCAGCTAAGACCGGCTCGGGAAAGACACTGTCGTTTTTGATTCCCGCAGTCGAGTTGCTGTCAAAGCTACGGTTCAAGCCACGCAATGGCACGGGAGCTATCATTATCTCGCCTACTCGTGAGCTGGCCTTGCAGATATTCGGAGTTGCCCGGGACCTGATGCAGTTCCACTCGCAAACATTTGGCTTGGTTATTGGTGGTGCCAACCGGCGTGCCGAGGCAGATAAGCTGGGCAAGGGTGTCAACCTGTTGATTGCAACTCCCGGGCGTCTCCTGGATCACTTGCAGAACACAAAAGGGTTTATTTACAGAAACCTCAAGACACTGGTTATCGACGAGGCAGATCGGATCTTGGAGAATGGGTTTGAGGACGAAATGAAGGCCATTATCAATATGCTGCCTCAAGAGGAACGTCAGTCGATGTTGTTTTCGGCAACGCAGACAACCAAGGTTGAGGATCTGGCACGTATCTCGTTGAAGCAAGGACCGCTATACATTAATGTTGACGAAGGCAAAGAGAAAGCCACTGCCGAGGGCCTTGAGCAAGGCTACGTTATGTGCGAGTCAGACAAGCGGTTTTTGCTTCTATTTACGTTCCTCAAGCGCAACCTCAAGAAAAAAGTCATCGTGTTCTTCTCCTCGTGTAATTCGGTATCATACCATGCAGAGTTGCTGAATTACATTGACGTTCCTGTCTTGGATCTTCATGGCAAGCAGAAGCAGCAGAAGCGCACCAATACGTTCTTTGAGTTTATCAACGCCGACAAGGGCATCTTGCTGTGTACTGATGTTGCTGCTCGTGGTTTGGATATTCCAGCTGTCGACTGGATCATCCAGTATGATCCTCCAGATGACCCTCGCGACTACATTCACCGTGTCGGGCGCACAGCGCGTGCTGGAGGCCAAGGAAAATCGTTACTATTTTTGCTTCCTTCGGAACTGGGATTCTTGCGCTATCTGAAGCAAGCCAAAGTGCCGCTCAACGAGTACCAGTTCCCGCCAAACAAGATTGCCAATGTACAGAGCCAGCTGGAGAAGCTGATTGAAAAGAACTACTACTTGAACAAGTCGGCACGTGATGGCTATCGTTCGTACTTGCAGTCGTATGCGTCGTACCAGCTAAAGAACATTTTCAATGTTAACCACCTGGACTTGCAAAAGGTAGGCAAGGCATTTGGGTTCACTGTTCCGCCTAATGTGAACATCAATATTGGCGAAACACGCAAGAGCGAGCATCGGAAGCGCAAGGCAATGGTTGCGAAGAAATACTAAGCTTTATTTGAAAATTTTATAAAAAAAATTTGAAGCATTAGAAGTTAGCTGTGGTTGCCATATTTCTTGGCGAGGTAGTGTGCAGTTGCTGGAGAAATGTAGCCTGGAATGCTGTTATAGCCATCAATCATGTCATGAATCTGGCTGTGGAGCTGCTGTGCATACGTGGCATTGAGATTGTTGTTCTTGTACCACCACTCAGGCAAAGTTGTGACATATGGAATATGGCGCTCTTCCTCGGGGACCTTGGCCAGGTCAATCTTGGGAAGGTTGAGAATCTTGAACACGTCATTGGTCACATCTTCGGCAATGCCACCGACAGCCTTGAGGGTCTCGCCAAGTCCCTGAGGCAGCACCTCAACGACATGTCCCAGGCCTTGCAGCAGATGGCCCACAACACCGTCCTTGCCAAGCAGTCCGGATGCCAAGCCCGAAAGAATATCGTCCAAGCCGAGACCGGGAGTTTCAGCCTGCTCACGGCGTACCAGAGCATTCAGCTGCCTCTTCAAAAAGCGATTTTGGCGATTCAAAAATGCCGAAGCAATGTCCAAGCCGTGGTTGGGCGTCATGCTGTTGAGAAGGACGCTTTGCAAAAAGTTGACTTGCTGGTCATGCAGCGCTGCAGATGCACTGGCCTTGTCGTTGCTGTTGCCAGAGAGACGAGACACTTGGGATGTCAGCTCATCTAGCTTGGCTGCAGAGTCGGCTGAAGGCATATTGTTTCCGGCAGCAGTGTTAAGTGCTGACGAAGCCGCGGCAGACGACATCGGTCCAGCAGTCGACATTGGGCCTACAGGTGGCATAGGTCCTACAGGTGACGTTGGGCCGGCAGAGGGTGCAAGCCCAGCCGCATCTGCTGGTGTCGACATTGCGCTTGCGCTCTGAGGAGACGGCACTGTGGGCGATTTACCTGGGCCGTTTTTCATTCCTGATTGACGGTCAACCTCCTGCATCAGCCGCTTTGCTGCTTCATTGGATCCAGAGCTTCCATATGTGTAGCACAAACCATTGCGAGGGTCAAGTGAATCTTTAACGCGCATATTCGGATATCCAGGAATGGTGTCGTCTGGGGATACCGGCGGATCGTTGTAGTTTACGTTGTCATACAAGCTAAAGCGCGTATCGGGCTCCATTAGCTGCCAGTCGTACCACAGCTTGTCAACCATGCCGTGGTGAAGGAAGAAAAACGGGTCATTGGGAGCAAACATTGTGGACATGTCGCCTGAAATTCCCAGATGCACTGCTCCATGGCACCCGTTCTCTATACCGCTGGATAGAGCGCCATACTGGTTACAGGTTTTCTGCATGCTAAACAGCGCTTCCGGTGGCCAGAATGGTGCGATGCTGTCGCCCTGGTTGAATTTCCGCGCCAAACAATGCGGGCTGTCAATGTCCATCTTCCAGTCTGCACATGGTCCATCAGCTACACAGTTGTCCTTTCCAACGCCATTACCGCCCAGATAGTCGCTAGTAAACAGCTCGCTGGCAGCAGGGTTTGTGGCATCCAGCGACCAGTCCCAGTATGGAACCGGAACTCCTGGGTCTACTTTGTTCAGCGCTGCTGCAAAATCGCTTACAAACACGCGATGGAAAGCCAAAAATACTGGATGGCCATGGATGGTATCTGCGTTGTCAACATGAAGTTTAGACAGTCTGTCCAGCTCACCGTTATGGCGCAGCTTGTCTACCGCTGCAAAAAACCGCGAGCGGTCTTGAGGCGACATCGAGCGGATTTCGGGACGGTTCACTGGGTTTGTGCACTGGCCGCTGGCTAGTGCAGCAATACCCAGCATCGTCAGCAGAAGCGTATACTTTGCCATGTTCTAACTGACAAACAAAAACCTAAACACTTTATGGAACTAGCTGAAAACCTGCGGTCCTTTAGATGGGCGCCAATAAAGTGTGTGGAAATACTGCCTATAGTCCCTCGGCGGCCAGCGGGGGAGGGAAAAACACCGTCAAATTGGATTTCAAACGAGAAACTAAGGGAGGTTACGAGCGGCCAAACAGAAATAAAGACCAGCTTAAAGACCAAAAAGAGGAGGGAATGCGACTGAAAATAAATAGGATAGTGAAATGAAAGAGGGAACACTAGTACAAACAAGCTGGCGCAATGGAGGCAGACCGAAGCTATATAAATATGGCGTTGAAAATTGAGTTTCAATGCAAAAAAGGAGGCTGACTAGCACAGCCGGTTTGTTTATTGTGTGTAGTCCGGCTGCGATTTCAAATGTCCGCAGAAATAAATGCTGCTTTGAAACAATGCCCAGCAGACGGATTTCAATCCCAAGCAGGACCCGGAAAACCAAGCAAAAGAGAAAAACGTGGCTTCGATACTGAAAATATAAAAGCGTATAGGTATGAAAAAAAAAAACAGAAAGGTGTAGATAATTGGTGGCCTATGCAAACGAAAATACAAAGAAAGCAAGCCGGTAGAGAAGAAAAGAGAATGCTTGTTTGAACCAGCGCCAAAAATAGATTGCTACAAGTTAGGGATAGTTGTGCTTAGCGCATACCCAAACTGCAGTATACCGCCAAACGATGCTAAGCACCGTCCCACATTTGAGGGAGCAAAATGATGCCAGTATACTCCCGATCGCAGCTACAGAGAATCACTAAAGAATCCGAGCACGCAATTGGTTAAACCGGTGCTAGAATATCAGCAGTAAAGACATCTATATGGCATGTTTACGACACATACGCAACACGCAGTCCATTTTAATTGATATTCTGTTAAATACATTCTGGTGACAGCAGTAGATTGCTCCCTAGTTGCTTCAGCCTCCCCCTCTTTCCGCCGCTTACTCTTGGGCCATTTTCTGTCAATAAACGACATTTATCGGCATTGTATCAATTCGTTTGGCTGCTATTGCTGGCATTTATTCTATAGTGCACAAAGAGCAGTCTCATTGTCGACTATTGATTGGCGTTATTCCATGTCGTATGCTGTGGCTAAGTTTCTCTGTATTTCTCTTGACTTTTTTGTGTCCTACCCGTGCCACATTATCTCTGGCTTGCTTGCAAAACATGCCAAAGCCTCGTAGAACTGCTGTCGTGTTCTAAAAATAGTTTTACTTTATTGCTTTACTGTTGCGCGCCGCTTATTGCCGAGTTAATTTGGCCGTATGAAATGAGAAATCCCAAATGCTTGCTCTATCACTGCCGATATAGTTGGATATGTTAGGGCATATATTTGTAAGCTAATACTTAAGTTATGCATAGCGATATTCCAATATCGTGAGCGCTATGGCTAAACTGTAGGAACGCATGCTTGTGAGGGTGTTTATTTTCCAAAATAGAAGCTTTTAAACCATTGTTTGCTTGTAAATAAAAAATAGACTACTGGAGCCTGATAAAGGCAAATGATACAAAAGCCCAAGCACGGGTCAGTTGGCTGAATAGAACATGACAATGCCCCGGAAAATTGTGGAAAGTTTTGGCTAAACGCGGTCAGAATCATGACGTGTGTCCCAGAATGTACGCTAACTTGAATTGCTTATCTTCCTTTTGACAGCTAGATATTAATTAAATTTCCTATTCTATGATAAACTATTTTAATCAAACATGCTAAATGCAAGTAAATGTTACAAGCGCGACTGTGCACGCAGTTTATTTATATAAAGAAGTATATTATATGTTATCTAAATTAAAAATCGCTGAAATAACTTTAGCGCATTTAGCAAGTTTCTTGTTGCTGCAGTTACAACTGTACTGCCATCTAGGAGCTGACACTATATAAACAATATATTTCCAAAATACTATATACACAAATTAACATTCTTGTTTTTACCGCCGGTACCGACGAATAATCCCACTGATCAAGTCCTGGCGTCCTCGCTTGAAGTTCGGGTGTCTGAACCGGTACCATATCAGACCGTCTTGATCCGGAATTCGCCTGCGAGAGTCGGTCAGGCTAGCAAATTCATAGTCGTGGAGATTCTTGCTCACCGACTCTTTCTTTTTTGCTGCCATCCCTCGCCGCGACAGCTCGCCAATTAAGAGGCCCCAGTCGCAGAACTGGAACTCGTCTCCGTCATCGTTCCAGCGTATCCATTCGCTGTTTGACGGATCTTGAGTGATGTCGAACAGCGCGTATGGAAATGCAACCGGCGCTCGGGACATTGGCTGCCTCCTTGAGTATGGCAGCAGCCTACCACTTCCGCTTGACTCAGTGCTGCGGTTACGGACAGGCCTCCTTCTCCACACAGGCACATCGTACGGATTTACGATGTACTGCAACGATGGAGGAAGCGTTTCCCAGCGAGTGAAGGACTCTTGCTCGCTGAGACTCCGTTGGCGCGCGATTCCGCTCGGCTCTCCGCGTTTCCAGTGTGCCATTGTCGTTTCCGATATGCGAAGTAAAGCTATGGCGTTGTTGTCGCGCAAGTTTTACTGTATTACGATATTAATAAATACTTAAATAAGCTAGCGATTGCAAAAAAAAGAGGAAAAGTGCGAAAACACTCTCTATTTATATGTGTTTGGCAAATGTGATTTGGATAGCAAACGCAGTTAAGTCTCCAGGCTTTGCAGCCACAGCCTATGCATACACCTTTGGAGCATGAGCATTCAAGTGGAGCTTAATATACCGCTAAGCATAATTGTAAAAGCCTGCATAGCCACCAGCAATTGGCAAGACCGATCATTAGAAAAAAAAAAGCAAATAACATTACAGCTATGTGCTGATACCCTTCGCTCTTTTTTCGTCGCCACTTTGTACATATTTGGGTGCGCTGCATATCCAGCCAAATAAGGTTGGAATGCTGCACTTGAAACCATGTTGTCTATCCTGTCTATGTAAATTTATTATTTGATTACATGCATTCTCTCACGGCTTTCTATGAGAGACATTGCATATGCAGAAATACAATAAACACTATGATTTCTTCAGGCATTTGGTGTTCACCAAATTAATTATTCCCATTCTAGTCGCCTTTAGATCGGCGTTTTTTTCTGGCAGTATCCCCAACCGGTAATTCTTTGAATACGTAGTGTGAAAAAGTTATTTTTGCGCAACAAACATCCATGTGTGATGAGCTGCAATGTCAGCAAAAAGCATTCATAGGAATGTATATATTTTGTTGACTCGGCGACATGCACAAGAAAAATATACATATTTAACGTTGCCACTTTTGGTACGTTGCTAATGGAGGGCATGTTCAAGGATGTATGCAATCTATATTATATTTCATTTTTTTTTGGGCAAGTGAATAAGCTCACCGTCCATAGAGTGGCGCTGTGCAGAGGTTTGCATTTAGTAAATGCACTCCTACCTCGTCTTTGTTCATAAAATGTCACTGTAGTGCCGTCGAGTATGGGCAATATGTAACAACCCATATAGAAAACACTTCAAATTGTCCGAACGATCAACAAAACTCGACGCCAGTTGTCAGTACAACTGCTTACTAGTCGGACATATTTTTTTGTAGTATTGTTTCTAGCTTTACTTTTATTTTAACAGATGCAATGACAACCCCCTCAATTATTAGCACTATACTGGGCAATTATTAGCCACCCCAACCGGACGATTAATATGTATTGCCCATGTGTGGCAATAGATCTCTTCGATTTATCCGGTGGTATGGCTGTTATTCTGGCGCCATCATGCAATCGAAATATACTGCATGCTCATATATCCAAAATAGGCAAAGTTAATGCAGGGGAAATGATATAGCATTAAAGCAAGCATATTTATAGAATAATTAACGCTCTTTGCGAAAACTCTACCATCCGAACAGAATGTCAAGCACGCTCTGCAGCAAGCCATTCCGTGGTTTTGGCAATATCGCTGCGTTCGATGTCGAGACCTGACCATTTGTTGCTGCCATCATCGTGGACGATGACGGTAAAGTACCAGATGGCAGCACTTGCTTGTTTTGTCTAAATGGTGATCCCGGGCCAGCCCCAGCACGCCTTTCTGACTCCACAATTTCTGCAACACGGGATTTGCCAGATGTGGGAGCAGGTGCAGTCGGGCGCTTACGCGGGGATTGGGCATATATGGTTTGTGACAGACTGGATTCGCTTGAAGCAGCAGGGACAGCAGAGCTGGGCAGCGGGCAGTTTGGGAAAACCTGCTTGAAAAGCATAGACACACACGCGGCATCAGCCCAGCTTACTCGGGCCACAATGCGGCTGTCAAGTATGATACGCCCGTTGTTGTCTCCCTGCGCAACTGCCTGCTGAGCCTGCCATGGCTCAGAAAAAAGGAGGGCCAGGCTGTCACTGGTTGTCGGCACCATGCTGAATGCAAGAATTTCGCCAAAGCTTCTAAAATGATTCAACGTGCTTGATTCTGTCTTTGGCGGCAGCCCACTTACAACCACTGCTCTGATAGCAACATCGTTATAGTCCTGTTCATTGCTATCTTTCTCGCTGTCTTTGGCTTGCTGCTGTTCGTTAAATTGCGGGCGCGTGTTGGAATCCATAGCGAATACATCGGCCTCAGCTGTGCCCATCATTGTCATGTCGTTAGCTCGCAACAGGCCGCTGTGGTCCTCGCTGCTCATATCCTCCAATGTCATAATTGGTGGAGCGTCATCCAGTGACGATGCAGACGCGCCGGCCCGGCTTGTCCCGCTAGCTGTGCCTGATACACGATATGCGCTTGACAGCATGTCGTTAGATCCAAATCCGCTGAGTCGGCGTGAAAACCGCGGAGACACTGGCCGTGAAGATACCGGCGATGGCCCCGAAGGATTTGCTGACGGAATAGAGTAAATAGTCACAGCCGCAGTAGAATTTGCTGACAGTGCAGTATCGGGTGGATAGGGCGTGCTGCTTCCGGCTGACTTTCCTGGCTGAAGAGAGCCCAGCAAAAACGATGGCAGCTTCTTGCTGTTTCGATGCGGTGAAGCCGAGCGTGGAGCTGGAGACTTTGGGCGAGAAAAAGGTGATTTCGGACCTTGGTTGGCTTCAGAAAGATCGGTGTTTGGCGGCAATGGCGCACTAGTGGTGCTTTCTGCTGGCCAGCCTCCAATGCCGCCCAAATTCGGGTACTCGGCAGCAACCGAAACATAGGGCAATGATGCGCCCTGCATGCTACTGCTTTGTGCAGTGCTGGGCGCTGGTGTCTCTGCTTGATACAGATTACTGTTGCGGTTTGGACGGTTGTTTGTGCCTAGCGTGAGGCTTCGCCGCGGTAGCAAACGTGATCCAGCTGGAGACAGCGCATGGTCAACGCGAGGAGTAAATGGATTTGAGCGCATGTTTGGTTCTAAAAGCTCGCCACGGCGCAGTGATGTTCTAAACGGCGATGATATAGTGCCGACTTGGCTAGTTGGAGTCAGCAAATCGCCCGAGCCACGCTGGTTAGACATTGGCAAATGTGACTGAAACCGCACACGTTCGCCTACGGGCTGCGTTGACAAGAAGGACATGAGTGCTTTTGTTTAATATGCCAGGCCAAAATACTACAGATTTGAAAGAAGAAACAACACTAGCGAGAAAAAACGCGTATTTCTAGCAAAAATTTAATTCTGGACCAAACAAACCAGAATTAAATCCAGAGAAAAAAAGTTTGGTTTCTTTCACTACAGTTCTTTTC
Organism: Coemansia sp. RSA 1250; assembly: GCA_027578955.1. Taxonomy (NCBI): domain Eukaryota; kingdom Fungi; phylum Kickxellomycota; class Kickxellomycetes; order Kickxellales; family Kickxellaceae; genus Coemansia; species Coemansia sp. RSA 1250. The sequence goes on along the minus strand of JANBTS010000001.1, from coordinate 298,346 downwards.
TCATTCTTAATTGCCAACTTTAGAGCAGCAACGGTGGTTTAAACAATGGCAACCACGCTAGGATACGCAGAACCCATAGATGCAGAGTTTGCCAACGATCCATTCCCGAGCAAAGTCGGTGGAAAGCCTCGGTGGCTCGATCCTACATGCCCACTAGAGGCCGATAGAATCGTATGCGACGAATGCTCCAAGCCGATGGTCTTGCTAATGCAGTTATCAGCGCCTGAGGACGATCCTCCCGAAGCATTCCACCGCATGCTGTATGTGTTTATCTGCCATAACGGTATCTGCCACAAGGCAGGAGCCAAACGCTGCATGAGGGCATTTCGTTCCCAGCTTCCTGAAGAGAACGCAGTATATGTGGAAGACAATATTGATGGGGAGGATGAAGACGATATAGAGTGGGTGATGGCGGAGGGCGTTGTGCGAGCACCTGTGTGTGTGGTCTGCGGGCTGTTGGGAAATAAGGCGTGCAGCAAATGCCATAAACGGCGGTACTGCTCGCGTAGCCATCAGATTGCTGATTGGGATGCTGGCCATAAGGCGCAATGCTGTGGCGACAATCAAATAAAGCCAGAGTCGACACAGCATCTTAGAAAGCTGCAGCGAATGATCTATCCGGAGCACGTAATCGTGTCTGAAGAAGAACCAGAATGTGGAGACTCTGACGACGAAGACGATGATGGCGAGGATACAGAAAATATCAATCCAGAAAGTCAGGCGGTAGTTCCTGTAACCAAAGAGCGGGTCGAGGATTCCGAGGTTGAGGTCGATCCAGCATTCATGAAGTTCCAAAAGCGCATTCAAAAGAACCCCGACCAGGTTCTGCGCTACGCACGCATCCCAGACTCGGATGAAACTGCAAAGCCGCTGTTTGTTAGCGACTCTGACCAGCCACAGGCAAAGGATATCTCCAACTGTGCAAACTGTGGTGCCACACGTGAGTTTGAGTTCCAGATTATGCCGCAGATGATTAATTACTTGTCGATAGACTCGGTGGACCCCAACTCGATTGACTGGGGTACATTGCTTGTTTACACGTGCTCGCGCAACTGCTCGAGCTCATCTACCAGGTATATTGAAGAGGTTATATGTCGGCAGCAATTTAGCTCGCATGGAATTGGTCAAAAGTACATGCGTGCATACCATGGCGATGAAACCGCCTTTACCAAGCAATTTGATTCTCTTGACATATAGAAAAAAATTATTTAGAAATGGAAGCTACTTGTCTGCGTTCAGCATTAATTTCGGCAACGACGTTGCTGACAAGTTTTTGCATACGAGCAGCCTCGGCAGGATCGTAGTGACTCTGCTTAAGCCAGCTTTGGTCCATCGGCTGTGGTGGCACAAAGTCCATGATTTTGGCTTTAGCTTCATCAGAACCATGGCCCTTGACAAAGAATCCCTCAGCAGCCGGCTGCTCATCTCCTGCCTCTGCATTGTCTTGGTCGCCACTATCGGCCTGTTCGTTGTCAGCAGAAGCTTGCTCTGCCTCATGGCCTTGGGAAACAAAAGATTGCTGCTGTAATCCGATATTGGCATCGGTGAGATTAGCCGAAACATTCATGCTCATCATGATCTTTGGTTTGTTCCTGGGCACAGCGGGCGGAGTGGGCAAATCATCGTAGGTATAGCAGTATCCAGGACCATTGGTAACCAAAGTAGATCCAATGTCTTCGCCATAAAAGGGCATAATGGAGTCGGCAGTAATAGGCTGGCGAACTGAGTCATAGCCGTCGACATTTTGGAACCGCTGAGGATCCTGGGCCTGCCATTCAGCCCAGATCTTATCGATCATAGCGTGGTGCAAAAAGAAGAGCACATCAACAGGAGCCCACATTGTTTCGAAATCGCCGCCAAGGCCCAGATGAACAATGCCATGTGCACCATTTTCAATGCGGGAGCGGAACTGCGCATGCGACTTGGTTGTTTTCATGACATCGCGTACAGCCCGCATAGGCCAAAAGGAACCGGTGCTGGTGCCATAGCGGAACTTGCGAGTAAGGCAGTTTTTGGTCGGGTAGTTGCGACCCCAACGAGCCTCAGTGCCCTCCATGACGCAGTTGTCGCCTGGCCGGCCGTTTCCGCCGAAAAACTGACTTGAAAGCACCGGATCGGCCAGCGGATTTTGCCAGAAAGTACCCCAGTTCCAGTAAGGCAAAACGACGTTGGGGTCTATTTCCTGCATGAGTGTCTCAAAGTGCCGCAGAAAGCGACGATGCCAGGCAAAGAACTGGTCATTGCCATGTACTTGATGCGAGATATGGTCGTGCATGCTGCCGAAGCCGTCCATCCAGCCGCGACGATGCATTTCGCGGACTACTCGGAAAAACCGCTGCTGTTCGTCGGGACTCAGCGTGGTAATGTCTCGACGAACAACTATTTTGGTGCATGACTGAGATAGCCGTGGCATTGGAAATACCGACTTTGCCACTACCTCGCCAACAATAACTGCAAGCGCAATGCATACGTATTTGAGCATTATTCAATCTATCCTCTCCCCAAACAAGGGAGCACTTGTGTATACTGCTAAAAAAAAAAGTGGTTAAATACTTTATAAATTCAAAGAGAACAATGATAAAATGTGGACAATAAAGTCGTGTTCACTGCTGAGCAGGATAATATGTAAGGGCAGAAGAAAACTAGAAGGAACAGAATATACCCCATGCCTGTTCGAGACATGCGGAGTAAACATCTAATAGCCCACATGGCCCCTGTATACCTTATTTTACGTACTAAAATGCGTGGAGAGGAGTATCAGACACGCGCACAATATAAACCCAAGGCGTATTAATAAAAACTCATGTGCGCAACAACGTTAATTTATTGCAGGGTATATAGTTTCAAGGATAAAGTCGATTAGTGACTAAAAAAACGCAGAGACTTAGTCCTTGTCATAGAGATAAGGAGAAAGATAGTTTGCGGCGTTTAGTTCGTCGACCATTTCGGCAGCCAGCTGCTCCCATGCCCGGACTTCAGACTTGTTACCGTACATCATTTCGATATACTCGTCAGTAAGAGTGGCAGGCTTGGGCATACGGCCACGCATCTTCTCGCTAGGCTTCCAGGGAGTAGCCGGAGCAGTTGCGTTGGTGTCCGAAGCCATAGGCTTGCGCGGATCAATATCAGGCAAGTCGCTTTCAAACACACTGGAAACGCCAGCCTTGGCAAACGACGGGTAGTACTTTGCCAAAACAGTCTTGGGCAGGCTCTTGATGGTCTGAGTGGCCTTGGTGGGGCGGGGGATACACTTTTGGCGACGCGACAGGCTGTTGGAGGAAGCTCCGCCCGACTGAAGCGTATCGTAAGTGTAGCACATGTCGCCATAGCCCAGACGCATAACCTCGTATACATGGGTGGTAGTGGAAGTTAGGTAGTCGTCTAGACTCACTGCCTTGTTTTGGATATCGTAGCCGTTGTACTCATAAGTGCGCTTCTCTGGGTCAGCAGCCTGCCATTGGGCGTACAGCCGATCGACATTGGCGTGGTGCAGCCAAAACACCGGATCCATCGGAGAGTGCATTGTGTTCATGTCACCACCCAAACTCAGATGTGGCAATCCATGCACCGTGTTCTCTAGACCCGAGCGGAAATCGGCATAGGTTCCAGACGACTGCAGAATACTGGTAACAAACTCGGGAGAGTACCACGACTTCATCGACATGCCTTCGCCGTACTTGCGGCGCAAGCAATGGGTCTGCGGGAACACCAGAGTCCAGTCCTTGGCTATGCCCGTGGTAACACATCCGTCGTTAGCTTCATCGCCATTGCCACCAAAGTAGTTGTCCGACAACACCGGGCTGCTTGGAGGGTTCTGGTAGTTCAGGACCTCGTTCCAGTACGGCACAGCTACCGACGGGTTGTAGCGCTGCAGAAGCTTCTCGTAGTCACGTGTAAGCTGGCGATGGAAGACCAGAAACACTGCGTTGGAGTGGACAATCGATGCGACACGCTCATGGAGGAAGCCGAACCAGTCTATCCACCGATCATTGTACATGCTGGTGACTGCGTCTCTGTATGCGTTCCACTCATCGGCAGACAGCGACCGGATTTCTTTGCGCACCACCACATTGCTGCACTTGGCCAGCGCATCGGCGCCTGGAGGAGGCGTCAGGCTCATTGCCTGCTGCATACAAGCCGCTATCCCAATGATGCCTGCCAACAGCTTCATTATATAAAGGGAAGGTGGGGGGAGAATTAAAGGTACTTCTAAATAGGCGATGTAAACAAATAAGAGGAGAAGGATTCTTTAAAAACTAAAAATTTCTAAAGAAGGCGTAAAAGAGGTAAAGGAGATACGGGGTATTTGCTTCTTGCACAGCAGGAACTCAAATGCTAAAGACTAATAAAACCGCGAAGAAAAAACAAGAAAGGAGAAAAGGGAAAGAGGGAATAAGAGTACAAGCGGGAGAGAGAGAGAAGGATTTCAAATATGACAGATCTTCAAGCATTACATTCGCGTCATGGAAAGAGCCCAAGTCATGCCATTTTTGGCCCTAAGCAACTGCAAAAAAAAAGAGATTTTCATGTTTTGGGCTGCAGTTCTTTGACGTAATGTGGTCTCGGTCTTGCATTTCCCAGTTCTTTTTCTTGCAGATTTTCCAGCTTAGTTCCGAGTTAGCTTCTATGCTGAAATATTTTTCAGCAATCTAAAAATATACGGTTCTCTCATCTCCGACGGGTATCTTGCTCAGAAATTACGCAAGGCTTGACGCAATTCCATCTGGGCAGGAAAAACTTGTGTTTCCGCATCTTCGATGAGACCACTGAATAACAGGTTTTAGACAACAATGGAGCTGACTACAGATTACTGTTTTTTATGACAACCGGTTCTGTGGACCGAATAAAACCATGTACAGAACCGGTTTTTTAGGCTGGTAGATTTAAATTACATTGTGTAGAATCATAAGATGTAGCAACATTTTTAAAGCGTAAACAAAACCTTAAAAATAGAACAACTTTTTGTTTATTTGGCTGTGCCGGAAAGCAGCATGTGCATGTCGCAAGCGGCCGTTTCAAAATGCTGGGCAAAATGGTCAGAATTAAGACCATGCTCGTTGCGCATACAGGCTATATGGACAAGTAGGCCGTGGTTGCGAATATTATACGCAACACCGTACCCTTTGGGCGTTACTTCGCTCCATCCGTAGCTGGTAAAGTTCTCGCTTGAAATCTGTGACGTCGATATGAACCAATGCGAAGAGTATGAGTAAGAAGGATCTTCAAATATGCTTGGCATCTGTTCTCCACGCTTGACCAGCATACGCAGACCCAGCAAATGCCTATCAACACCCTGGCCCTCCACAGCTTCGCGGACCAGCCGGGTATGCTTGGACATGGCATCGCGAAGCAGCTTGATCCGGATTGACACGGATACAGAGGGGTCATCCATGGCTTTGCACCACAGAATGCTCTCTCGAGTAACCGAGCGACAGGTCTCTGTACGACCATGGAGGAACTTGCGAGTCATGCTGGCTTCATAAGTGGGCTTAGGACGGCCATAAAGCCGCACATATGCTAGCTGAATAGCCATTTGCACAAACGCATCTGGCGAACACTTCAGTTTCTTGATCCCTTCTTTGCCAAACGCATTGAAATTGAGTACTCGCAGCTGCTGCTTGGCGACTCCTGCTGCAAAAAACGACTGAGCGCTTTTGACGGCACTGACTATTTGCGGCGGCGTATGGAAGACAAGTTTGCTGAACTCCACTTTGCTCTTGGCTGGCTTGGAGGCTGGCAAATTAAGCGCATGCGCAATGACATGCTCGACTAGACGCAGGGTCGGCGTGCCATCCATCATCGAGTGCTCGCCGCAGAATCCTGCACGAGCATTGTCACAGACCACAAACTGGCACGGCTTGTCGAACCAGCGGCTGCGTCCATCGCCATGCCACACTGTATGACTAAACTCCTCCCGCGTCACCGGTCTGTCACTTTCCATCACCAGTATGAATGCTGCTGATTCAATCGTTTCCAGCACCTGCACATTTGCAGATATCTGAGCCAATAATCCACGGGTCTCGGCCCATGAGTCGCGCGAATCCGCGGTCAATATCCCTACAGGAACTGCAGCCTCGCTATCGGCAGCTTCGACAATCTGCTGAACAGTATCCTCAATCTCTTGCACCGACAATGCCCGGCCATCCCGTTTAAACGAAAACGAAAAAAACTGCGCATTCCGGATAACCACTATATGCTCATTTCCCTGATAGCTGACTGTACGACAATAGTCCGAAGGCACTTTGGGAACTCTACACGCATTAAACATGTACTTGTAGCTGTGGCTACATAGCGGCTCATCCTTGAGCATCTCGGGCTCCAAACTGCCGTCAACAACCTGTTGCCGAAACTCAATTGCTCCGCTGAGAATCTTGGCCGCCCGCTCAGCAGGCCGAGTGCACTTGGGATCGTCGTTGAAGCAGTAGTGGTAGCTTACATAAGGAATCACCGGGTCACGGTACCCCATGTAGCTCAGCTCATTCCACCATTCCTCCAGCCAACTGGCTCGTTCTGGCTCTGCTGCCCGTGCCTTTAGCCGCTGCTGCAGTTCATGCGCTTGTTTCGACTGCCCAAACTCCTCTACTTTACGTTTGGCTTGGCTGAACTCTTCTTTGGTCAAAATCGGCTCCAGCGACTCTATGTACTTTGCCAGTGTATGCTGGAGATCTGGTACCGGCAGTTTGGGCAATTGCTTCTGGCGAGCAAACAGCTTGCCATACTCATAAGTTGTATCGCGAGTACTTTTGCTATCCATAATCGGCTTAATCTGAGCGTATATTGCGTTATAATTTAACAAATAAAACAATAGACTTGCACCCCCTTCGGAATACAGAAATAAAAGAGATAAATGAGGGACTGAAGAATAGCCAGGCATATATACTGCGTGGGAATCTCAGAAAAATCCTGGTTATTTATCTCCCGCCTTTCATGTGATTGCACAAGCGTTGACTATCTAGCGGGAGTAGACCATTCCCAATGCCCAAGTATATTGGCAATGTTGACTGCAATGGTAAGTCTGCAATGCCGATTATGCACAACCAAATGGCGCCGATATTCGCCTCACATGATTAAGGCTGATAAAACTTTCACATGACAAATAAACTTCTAAATGACTTCTAAAGCTTGGGGCCAGCCGCGAGCTTGGCTGCCAAAATGGTTGCGCGCATTTCGGTGGCAGCCTCCTTGATGTAGTGAGCAAGATGGTCCGAGTTCAGACCAAAGTCGTTCTTCATGGCGGCAATATGGAAGATAAGCGCATCCTTGCGGATCGTGTAGGCAATTCCGTAGCCATCTGGAACCACCTCGCTGAAGCCCCAGCCCTCAAAGTGCTCGCTGGACAGCTGCGAGGTCGACAGGAACCAGTGGCACGAGTTGGCATATGCAGGGTCCTGGAAGATTCCGGGCTTCTCCTCGCCGGGCTTCAGCACCAGCCGCAGGCCAAGAAGATGGCGGTCAACGCCCTTGCCCTCTGAGCATGCCTTGGCATAGGCACCATGTGCCTTGACGGCAGCCTGCAGCGCAGCAACCTTGTCTTGCGGGCTGGCAGTTGGTGTCTCAAACAGCTTGCAGAATGCCACGCTCTCATTGGACACCGAGCGGCAGGTCTCGGTGCGTCCATGAAGGAACTTGCGGGTGGCAGCCGCCTCGTAGGTGGCGCGTGAGCGGCCATACAGTTTGTAGTAGGCCAGCTGAATCGCCATCTGCACAAACGCATCGGGAGAAATGCCCAGCTTCTTGATCTCGTCCTTGCCAAAGGCCTCATATTGCAGCACGCGCAGCTGGTGCTGGCCAACGGTCTTGTTGAAGCGATCAGCCGCCTGCTCGATTGAGCGCACCACCTTGGGTGGCGTCACAAAACGCAACGGCTCCGGTTCCGGCAAGTCCGAACGCACCGTGGTGCTGCCCAGATCTACCTTGTTGTTCAGGGTCTGGTCGAGCACATAGTCGTTGAGCCGGCATGTGGGCGTGCCGTCCATGCTCGAGTGCTCAGCCAAAAAGCCTGCCTTGGCGTTGTCGCACACTATAAACTGCAATGACTTGTCGAACCAGCGGTTTGAGCCATTTCCGTGCCAGAACACGCGATGCGTTTCTTCGCGTGTCACGGGCTTTGTGTCGTCCAGGCAGAGCACAAATGCGGAGCTCTGCAGTTTCTCCAACGTCTGTGCATTCTGCGGCGACGACTCGACTAGCTGTTGATAGTTGTCCGCCCACAGATCGCGGTTATCAGCCGTCAAAACGCCCACCGGCACTGCTGCTGTGCTATCTGCACGCTCGACGATGCGATCGAGCTGCTGCTCAATCTCGGCTGCCGACAGCAGCTGTCCGTTGTGCACCAGATCCAGATTGAAGAACTGGTTGTTGCGAGCCACGGTGATGTGGGTGTTGCTGTCCAAGCTATAAGTTGCCTCGTAGTCTGAAGGCTTCTTTGGAATGCGCGTCGCATTGAACATGTACTTGTAGCTGTGGCTGCACAGCGGCGTCGTACGTGCCATCTCGGGTGCCAGCTCCTCGCTGGCTACTAGCGCACGGAATGCCCATGCTGCACGTACAATTGCTGCTGCCCGCTGTGTTGGCTTGCGACGCAGCTTGTCGTCCTTGTACGAGTAAAAGTAGCTCACATATGGTGTTACTGGATCACGATACCCCATGTAGCTGAGATCGTTCCACCATTCCTCTAGCCAGTTGGCCCGTCCTGGCTCGGCAGCCCGGGCTTCCAACCGCTTCTGCAGCTCACGTCCTTGTGCAGACTGACCAAACTCCTCGACAATCTTTTTGGTCTCGGCAAACTCTTCTTTGGACAAGAGCGGCTCTACTGAGCGCAGATACTTGGGCAGAGTCTCGCTTAACGCCGGGACCGGTAGCTTGGGCAGCTGCGACTGGAATTCGAACAGCTTTGCTGCCGGCTTGGCTGCTGTTTGCGTGGCAGATGGCATGGCGGATGTGGATTGAGCGCGAGAGAAGATCGAGGCAGAAGTCTAACATATGGTATTTGAGTATCCCAATATTCCTGTTACAAAGTGCAAAAGGCATACCTTTGTGGTTGTATTCTGAATGGAACGGACTGCAGACGAAGGCTTCAAAACCGAAATTGCCCTATACATTTCGAGCTGAACAAAGAGAAAGTACTGAACCAGAACTATAGACTGTATATGCTTTTATATGAAAGTATTATCCGCCAAGTGTTTTTTTTTTACCGCACAGCTCTATAAACGGAGGAATATGAAAGAGGATAATTCACAAGTGAGAGTTTATTATTCGGAGGGAACGGAACATTTAAAAACGCCGCGCTCCTATCGCTTCAAACGTTTAAACGCCCGCCTTATCTCTCAAGATTTTCATTTGAGGCACGTGCCACAAGATAAAAGAAATCTTGATTCAGAGTGCCAGCTCGTCGGTTTTCGGCTTACGTGCATGCACGAATGGCAGGCCGAGGCCACTGAGCAGCAGACGTCCAGCAGGATTACGCACCGCCGTAGTAGCAATGCTGACGCTAAATCCAGTGATCAGAGGAACCATATCATAGACCATTTCCATTTCAGGGAACAATCCAATGACCGAGTCATCGAAGCCCAACGTAATGCTGCCGTTACCATCACCCGACGACATAGTTAAGCCATGATACTCTTTCATACGAGGCAGCACCACCTCGATCAGCTTGTCCAGAAACTCATACATATCATCGCCGTCTAGAAGAACTTTGGCAGAGATAGGCATGCCCTTGCGGAGCTTCCACGGCGCCGCATCGCTCTTGGCCCTGACCATCTGCGCACGCCGACCGGTAATGATCTGCAACGCCATGAGTGCTGACAGCAAGTGGTTCTTGTTCTGCAAGGCTTCGCGGCAACGGATATGCACCGTGATATTCTTTATAAAGGGCATCGAGTGCGGTGTGCATTGGGGCTCGCGGGCACGAGGCATCTTTGGCTTATGTTTGCGCAGTGGGTTGGGTGCGGATGATTCTTGTGCTGATTTTTTGGCTTCTTCCATACGGGCAGCATCGGCCGCCTCTCTTTCAGCACGGACTTTTGGCGGCACATACTGCAGGACCATCATGTCGTCGCGCAAAGTGTTGTGGTAAAACTGGCTCAACCGGGACTGGTACGCTTGTGCGCTGCTCGCGCTGAATGCGCGCACGCTGACGTTTGTAGCTGCGAATCGCCGTGCAAGCGTTTTAAACATTATGAAGTTAAAGATAGAAAAATTTTGGTTGGCTGGTAAAGGGGGTGGGGCTGATAAGTGCGTGATCAGATCACACATGGGATTTGCCTGTGTTAGGCCCAAAATACGCAACATTGCTCTTTTATTGTCTTGTCTATTTTATTTTTTTATTTTTTACCAGTATTTTCAACGCTAACTGAACGCGCATAAGCGTTCAAGCAAAAAAAAAAAAATTATTCAACTTGGCATTTGCACCAGTTCTTCTAATTGTGGTACTACTATTTTTATTTACTAGAAAGTTTTTGAATTGCGGAGTTTCTCTACACCTGAAACAACGCCTGCGGCTATATTAGCAAACAAGTTTTATTGGGATCGGGTTTAAGCTCAGCAGAAAAAGGCAGGGTTGAAATAGCGATGGCAGCCGACTTCTCAGCAGCCTGGGAAGCACGCAGCTACCAGATTGCACAGCGGCTCCAGGAACGTAACGAGTGGGGGTCATATCTATCATCCAAGGAGCTGCCATGGTTGGCAAAAGCACTTGAATCACAGGAGCTCTGGGTGCAGTTTATTTCGCCAGCACCAGAGCAATGGAGGTTACACAGCTTGCCATCTACAGCGTTTGAGATTGCACCAACGCATACAGCATCTGCTTCAGAAACCGACAGCGCTCCTAAACGAACAGCTCCTTCCGACGAAGGCGATTCTTTAACTAATGGCGTGCACAAGGGAGAGAAGCGAGCGCGGACCGAAACGATGCTTCCGGCAGAATCCTCTGATGACGAGCTGTCGATGCTATCGGGAAGCGATATAGATATGGCGATGTGGTCTGGCGGAGCATCGCTGAATTCACATGTAGCATCGCCGGAGCCAGCAAACACCCAGGATGTCGAGATGGCAGAAAAGACGCTTGTGTGTGCGGTGGCTGGATTAAGGGCGCGATCTGCAGTATTTGAGCACTATGTGTCGGTTGTATGCGGGCCAGCAGACTGCAAGCAGTGCACCGACGCGGAAATGGCGCGAGATGATATAAGACAGGCAGAGGAAGCGCTGCAGCCAAAGACCAACGGGGCAGCGGCAAAGAACGGGGCTGGCAATGGCGATACAGCAAAACCAGTACAGCGCCGACATATAGACGAGGATGAAGACTATGATGACGAGCCTGCAGCGAAAGATGACATCGAAGATGAAAGCAAAGTCCAGCCAGGGCCAAGTGCAGCAACAGACTCGCAAAACGAACGAATAGTGATACGGCGGGTGTTTCGTACGCTGGATGAGCTGGAAGATGTTGCGCATGAGCAGATGGAGCATGAAGCGCAGATGCGGCGGGTGATGGAGATTGAAGATCAGCGAGCGGCAGAGCCCAAGGACATGCTGGAGCACAAGATCGGCGGCCTGCACAACATGCGCAACCTGGCGCAGTTTATCGACAAGCACCGCGACAGCGTGCGGATGACGACACGAGAGCTGGGCCGGCTGCTGACGTCAGTGCGACCACGAAAGTCCAAGTGGACAAACGAGCGGCGTGTGGGGCAGGCAGAGCTGTACGAGGGGCTGGAACATGTGCTGCATGAGCTGCGCGGGATGGGAGAAGCGGCACAGCCGTTTCTGAGCCAAGTAAAGCGCAAGGAGGCACCAGACTACTACAAGGTGATCCGACAGCCAATGGATCTGGGGGCAATGGCCAAGAACTTGCGCGCAGAGCAGTACGACAGCAAGCGGCAGTTTTGGGCACATCTGCAGCTGATCCGAGACAATTGCTATACATACAACACAGAACCAAACAACTACTACCGACGCAGCGCAGACACGCTGCTGGCAAAGGCGCGGGTGCTGATGGAGGCCGTGCCGGACGTGGTTGTGCGCGACCGCGATGAGCTTGCGGCAGAGGGGGCCGAAGACAGTGCCGACGAGTCGCAGAGTGCACGCGCAGGGTCACTAATTGACGATGGCACGCCGGCGCCGGGGATTCGCGACAGCCCGGCAGTAGAGCGGGCGGCGGGGCCAGAAGCAGCAGCGGCAGCGGCAGCGGCAGCGGCAGCCACGGAGATGCCGGCGCGACTGGTGGTGCGTACAGGCAGCGCAATCAGCGACATGGCGGCGGGATGGAGACGCAGCGCGGGCGAGCGCGTGTGGCGATTAAAGGCGCGGCAGCGGTTGCGGGAATACATGCAGCAGACAGGCAGTGATCAGGCGCGTGGTTTGGGCGAGCGACATGCAGCACAGCGCACGGGGCATGGGATGCGGAAGTTTCTAGAGTCGACGCACGAGGCACTGGAGGCGGCAGACGGCAGAGACACGCAGCTGCTGGCAGAGCTGGATCGCACGGCGGACCTGCAGACGGTGGCGACAGGCACGGATGCAGCGGAGGCGCGGCGACGCAATGCGGCGCTGGATGCGGCGCGGCGGGCGTGGATAGACGCAGCGACGCGGGCAGAAGAGACGCGGTGGCGGTTTGTCAGCGAGAGCGAGCCGGACGCAGGGATGGCGCCATGCGAGCGGATGAGCGCGCAGGCGCGGCGTGGCGGAGTGCTGCAGTGGCTGAATGACGACTGCGAGCAGCTGGTAGCAGAAGAGGGCGAGGCGGAGCGGCCGGGGCTGGATGCGTATGCGGCGGTGCGGTTTCCGCGCAATGACATGTGGCGGATGATGAGCAGCAACCTGGAGCGGCTGCGGCGAATCCGCGAGATCGACAGCAAGATCTGGGCGGCCAAGCTCAACGTCCCAGCGGGGTACCTGCGCGCAGCTGAGCCGGACGATGGCGAGGCAGAGGCACAGGCAGAGGCACAGACAGCAGAGCCGGGGCCGGAGCCGGAGGAGCCGCTGCGGATGAACGCGCAGGGTGCGCGGAGGCTGCTGGGGCGGACGCTGGCGCTGATGCTGGCGCATGCGGGCTTTGACGCGGCGACAGACGCGGCGCTGGCAAGCCTGGGAGGGTTTGTGAGCGACTTTATAAGCAACCTTGGGCGCACGCTGCGGGTGTACATCGACAGGCACGGGCGCACGATGAGCAGCGAGGCGATCCTGGCGCACGCGCTGTATGCGAACGGGACGGAGGACCTGGTGGACTTGGAGTACTACATGCGGGCGGACGCGGCGCGGTACGGCAACAAGCTGGCGGAGCTGCACCGCAAGCTGCAGCGGGCGTTCGGCGAGGTGGTGGGGGAAGCGGGCGAGCGGCCGGAGGCGGAGGCGGAGCTGGAGGGCAGCGATGCGTTTGTGACGGGGATGGTGGGCGGGCTGGGCGACCTGGGCGACGACTTTTTCGGGTTCAAGGAGCTGGGGCTGGACCGGGAGTTTGGCGTGGAGCACCTGAGCGTGCCGCAGCGGCTGTGGCGGGAGCGCGGGGCGCAGGCGGCCGACGACAGCGAGCAGACAACGCCACCAGAGCAGCAGGCGCACGGGCAGGCGGCGGCGTGGGCGGCGGTGCGCGGCACGGCCGGGCAGATTGGGCTGCTGCACGCGTTCATCGAGGAGAAGCAGCAGCAGCAGCAGCAGCAGCAAGATGGCAGTGCCGGGCTGGTGGAGGACGAGGACCTGCCGGCGCGGCAGCGGTACGGGGCGGCGCGGGCCAAGGCGCCGCCGCCCAACTGCCTGACGCACCCGCGCACGCACAGGCACGTGGGGTCGGGGCAGGCAGCCGTGGAGCGGGCGGCCAAGAAGCGGCCCAGCAAGACAACGAAGAAAAGGTAGATTGATTAAGTTAATAAGGTATTTACATCCACGGGTCGGAGGGGGGCGACAGGGCGTATGCGGGCGACACGGGCGGCGGGTTGGTGCGGCGGCGGCGCTGGATGTTGACGATGCCGTCGGGGTGGTCGCGCAGGAACTGCGGGTGCGAGAACATCCACCACAGCTTGCCGTGGATGTCGGGGATTTTGCGGCGCTGGTCCGTCAGGCGCGTGAAGCGGTAGTCGTTCAGGTTCTTCTCGACCGAGTGGTAGTTCTGCGCGCGCAGCCCCGCTGCCTGCAGGCACGCCAGCAGGTTGTCGGCCGACGAGAACTTGAACGCGCGCCCGTCGTCGCACCAGCGGATCCACGAGCTGTTGCGCGGATCCGAGATGATGCGGTGCAGCAGCACCGGGAACAGCGGCGTGTCGCTGGTGCGCTGCCGCTGCGCCGTGGACTGCGCGCGGTTGCGGATGTTGGCGTTGGTGAGCACGTACGGCAGCGCCCCGTGCACCGCGTCCGTGCTCTGCGACCGCCTGCGCGCGCCCTGCGCATCGTCCATAAGCGGGAAGCTGCGCGTGCCCTCGTTCTGCGCCGTGTACGGCGGCGTCAGCATTGCGCCGTGCTGCGGCACCGACTGCGCCGACGTGCTGGACGTGCTGGAGCTGTACGCGCTGCAGCTGTGCGCGGCCGTGGCGGCGGAGAGCTCCATCAGCCCGGCCATCCCCGTCAGTTCGTCTTCGCCGTAGCGGGCCCCGTGGATGGGCGGCAGCGACACCGGGTAGCGCCGCGCACCGTCTGCGGGCAGCGGCTCTGCCTGCCGGCGGGCATCGCCTTTGGGCAGCGACTCGGGGTGCCGGCGGGCGTCGTCTTTGGGCGCCAGCAGCGCGCTGACGGGCATGGAGCTGGGCTCGTCGCCCACGGCGGTTGTGGTCGACGACGGCGATGTGAGAAAATGGATGCTGGTGCGGTAGTCTGAAGTTGGCTTGTCCATCCCATCAGGGCTGCCTACTGTCCGCTCACTGTTTGTATGGCTCTACACAAATCACATTTGTGAACAATGGATTAAAAAAAAAAGCCCTTTTGTTCTTAATCGTGCTTGTTTCTAAGAAAAAAGGAGGGAAGGTGGAGGAGATGCCGAAATGTGCGTGGGGGGGCAGGAGTGTCTTGACTGGGAAGACATGCTCTAATGCCGAGAAAGAAACACTGAAGCTTCTCAGAGCTTTTCTAGGTTTTCTCCCACTAAAAAGCAGAGCGACAAAAATCCTGCCTGCTTCTATGATACAATACGAAATGCAACAATAGCTCCAGATACTTTACCATGTCTTTTGTAGAACTCCAGAAAACCGAACCTGCAGTTTTATGGGAGTATTTTAATCCTTTTTTTTTGCGCTGTCTTTAACCTGCCAGGAAGAGCTCACACAGTTCAAGTGCACAAGAGGGAGAGCCAAAAGCTGAAAAGTAAGATGAAATAATCAGGAGAGAAAATATGTTTATGCTTGTTTGAAAAAAAAATACAAGTCTGCAAAAAAAAAGGGGGGAAGAAAAAAAAAAACTTCAAGCCGTAATTCCACTTTTAGACTTGCGCTCCATCTTCTTGAATAAGGGAAGGTTCAAGTTTACAAAACGTGACCGCTTATTTTAACACGGTGCCAAAAAGTAGCTGATCCAAGTGCTAGACAGGTGATTAGAGGGACGTATTTGCAGTTGAGAAATTAAGTAAATCCTCAACTTGCAAAACTCTAGCTAGTTTTCTCTGGCATGTACCAGGTGACGGAAAGGGCTTTCTTGCATGGGAGATTTTGTTCTGGCTCTTTCATGTGATTTTGAACTTGTACTGAATCCCTTCGGCAAAAAGAATCCTTTAGCGAAGATGTTCAGAACCTTGAAACTTAAAGATTGTCCTTTTCAAGTACGCCATACATTGTCAGGTGCAGCAAGGTCAACTGACAATTGTTTGAATCTCGGAAAATGCAATTATGCGACTTGTATCTCTTGCATAGCAAAGGACTGTGAAATGTCTTGCTTTCTCGTAATGGGGGTCATGGGACTCTTAAAATTCTACATAAAATGAAATACTTCTAATCCTTGCGGCCCTTCAGCTGGCCGAACAAATCACGTTGCAGCCGCTCTCTGTTCTTGGTCTCTTCCAAGTCCGTAGCTGAACGCAGCCCGTTGACTATGTCGTGTGTCTTCCCAAAATACACTTCCTGCAGCGAGTTGCGCATCTTGGACTCCATGTCCTCCACCATTCTGCCGATATTCACCACATGCGAGTTCATGTCCTCTATGGGCAGGTCCCGCTCGTCCTGGCGAGTCAGGGACCCCGACAGGTTGATTTCGCTCTGCCTATCGCCCTTGGCGCCCGACGCCACCGTATAAAGCATCACGGTGCTGGTCAGCTTATAGCCGGCCGTCCGGCCCTTCTCCAGCACCTCCACCACGTGGATGGAGTCCCAGGAGCCCTTGGCGCGCACCGTGCCATCGTTGACCTTCTTGATCAAAACAACGCCGGCAAACGAATCGTCCATGTCCCACAAGTACACCGAGGAAACTCCGCCCTCATAGTAAAGCTCCTTGTAAGTGTTGAATGCCTCGTTGGCAGCTATTTCCAGCTTGCGGAGCTCCTCGGAAGGAACGCTCCCGTCGGCCAGCGGCGGGTCATATTGGTTCGACCACGGCGACCTGTACGAGTCGCCGTCGCGGTTATAGTCGCAGACCAGGTACTCCTTGCCCTCGACGTCGGTTCGTATTTTGAGCGGCTGGTCCACGGCCGAAAGCAGGTCCTCGGTCAGCTCCGGAAGTATCTCCAGCAAGGTCACCAGGTTCTCCTCGATGTTCTGCGGCGGCAACCGACGCATCAGGTCCAGCGCACAATCCATCTGTTGCTCATTCTCTTCGAAATCCGCCATCTCTAACACAAAAAAAACCCCCTAATAAAAAAATAGTACGGAAAGTCCGATACAAAAAAAAAGTATAAAGTAAAAAAAAAGGTACCTTTTGAAATCTGTAATTTTTCTTTAATGGCCTCGACAGAGCTGAACCCGCGGACAGTCCACCGAGATTTCTTTGGCGCCACGGGCTCCCTGGCAGTCATGCTGGGCACCGTCAGCGTAGTGTTCATCTGGTACTTTTCCTGCAACGAAACCGCCTGTCAGCTCCCTCTAACCGCCACGCAATGGAGCCTGATCCTTCAGCAAGCCCTCGATCCCTCGTATGTTAGTTCAGCCGCCCTCCTATACTACTCGCTATGGTGGCTATGGCTAGCTGCGCTGTTCTTCATTATACCGGCAAAGGTCGTTGACGGCGTTGTGCTGCGTGATGGGCGGCGGCTGCAGTACCGGCTGAATGGGCTATCCAGTCTGCTGGTCACCGTGGGCGTATGGGCCGTAGTGTGGTTCGTTTGGGGCACTCAGCCGTACCTGTGGATCGCAGACCACTACTTTGAGCTAGCCATTGCCAGCATAATATTCGCCACCACCCAGGCGCTTCTCGTCTACCTCTACTCCTTCCGCTCCTCGCCCAAGCCCGTAATGCTGGCGTTGGCTGGGAACTCGGGGAACCCCATCTACGACTTCTTCATCGGACGGGAACTCAACCCCCGCGTGGGCCCGCTAGACCTGAAGTGCTTCTGCGAACTGCGTCCAGGCATCATAGGCTGGATGCTGCTGAACATTAGTTTTGCTATAAAGCAGCAGCACCGGTTTGGCCACATCTCTAACTCCATGTGGCTGGCCATCGTGCCCCAGCTGGTGTACTGCGTGGATACCCTGGTGTTTGAACGGAACGTCTTGACCACCATGGACATCGTTACCGATGGGTTCGGCTGGATGCTGTCGTTTGGCGATCTCACCTGGGTCCCTGCCATGTACTCGCTACAAGCACGCTATCTGGCGTTCCACCCCGTGTACCATTCCTCGCTGGCGTGCTGGGCAATTGCGCTGCTGGGCACTGCCTCCTTTTTGGTCTTTCGCCTCAGCAACAGCCAGAAAAACGCCTTCCGCACGAATCCCAATGATCCGGCCGTCAGCCATCTCCGCTACATCACCACCGAGTCTGGCAGCAAGCTGCTTGTCAGCGGCTGGTGGGGCATGGCCCGCCATATCAACTACACCGGCGACTGGTTCTTTGGCCTGGCCCAGTGCCTGGCTGCTGGCTACGACACCCCCATGGTGTACTTCTTTTCCGCATACTTCCTCGTCCTGCTCCTGCACCGCAACCACCGCGACGAGTGCAAGTGCCGCGAAAAGTACAAAAAGGACTGGATCCGCTACTGCCAGCTGGTACCCTATATGTTTATTCCCTATGTTATTTAGTATAGGAGGATGACTAAAATAAATAAATAAATAAATTCTTTCTCTAGAAACGTCCGTTGAGGTACTGCAAAATGGTATCGGGCAGCTTGATGCTTGGCTTCAGTATCTGCGGCACAATAATGATCACCAGGAAAACCACAAACAGAAGCACAAACAGAATGCCGTACAGAATTGCCGAGCGCCGGCGCTGCTTGCGCTGCTTGAGCGAGTAAATGGGCGGCCGGATCTGCCGCGACGGCCGCAGCCAAAACAGCATTGCCGAGTGCCACTTGTCAATCCACGGCACAATCGTGAAGATGGACAGGAAGAACAGGATCAGGTGGCCCGTAAACACATCGGCTGCAAACACCGAGCACTCGATCACCTTGCACAGCCACTCGCGCATCGTCAGCGTAAACGCCCAGCCGCCCATGCCTTTGCCGTACCACCGCCCCGTCCACCACGCCACGTTGGTCTCGTCCTCGCCAAACTCGCGCGACAGCAGCAGGTGCTGCAGCACCGCAAATATCGCCCGCTGCACAAACACCTGGCACACTATGCCCATCGCCGTCGGCGCAAACGCCCAGTCCTCCAAAATCCACAGCAGAATGAACATCGCAATGTAGATGATCGACGATATCGTATGCACAATCCCTGCAATCACCTTGCCAAACTGCGGCAGACACATCGAGCAGCACGGCCCCAGCCCAATCGACACAAAGAAAAACACAATCGTAATCACCAGATTCACCACTATCGGCGCTACCGAGATAATGATGATCCGAATCAGCGTCGAGTTGACCTGCCCGTTGTTGTTGCTGGCCTCTTCTACATTCGACACGCTGTGCAAAAACATGTATGACACCAGCATAATCAGCGCCATCACAATTGGCAACAGGATCTCGGTAAAGAAGATGTTTGCCTTGTGTGCCCGCGAGATAAACCCGGTCGTTGGCGTGCGCTCTCCCAGCCGCTTGCGCTTGTATCCTGTAATGCGGATACGCGTCAGCCGGCAGTGCGAGATCCACGAGTTGGTGTTTGACGAGCTGTTGCCCGCACCCAGCCAGCGCAGCCAGTCACGGTAGTCCAGGATAAAGTCGGTCAGCACAAACTGGTGCGGGTTGTACAGGAACGGCGTGATCAGCAGCGCGGCAATGGATATCCAGAAATACAGCACTGGCCACTTCCAGTAGGCTGCCGTAAAGAACGTCAGCAGCGTCATCAGCCGGATGCCAAAGTAGATGGACGAGTCCGAAAACCGCGAAAACAGCGTCGAGAACGACAGCCGCGACGTAGCAAATCCACGCCCAGTACCAATATACCGCGCACCGCCATATGCCATGTTGGTCATCAGCGAGTTAAAGTACACCTGCGTCACCTGCACCTCATACAGCGGCGAAAGCGACAGGAACTGCTTGCCCAGGCGCGAAATGGCCCGCGCAAACCCTTGCTCGGTCAGCATCTGCAAAAACAGCGGCAAAAACGCAATCAGCAGCACCAGCAGAATGGCCAGCGTCGTCCGGTTGATCCAGTCTCCCAGCGGCTTGATCAAGAAGCATCCGTCTGGCGTCAGGTACTGCGCATAGTTGGGGTTGTTCATGTCCACATCTCCCTCACAAACCGTCACTGTCTGGTTCATCGCCGCAATAAACATGATGCAGATCATAAACAGCTGCACCGACGACATAATCATGATGTTGTTGATGTGGAAGCCCGGATGCGCATAGTAGAACGTCAGGAAGCGGTCCAGCGGCAGCTGCGTGCCCAGCCAGTAGTACTCGCGCGACAGCATCTGCTCGCCCATACCAGTACCAATCTTGGTAATAAAGTTGAGCGTGGAGCAGAAGCCCAAGTCGCGGCCCTTGCCGCACTGGAAGTACTCGGTGTGCTTGATGCGCCCGCCACGAGTAAACGAGTTCATACCCGCATAGATATCTTCGTTCAGATGCAGTCCCTTCTGCGCCTTCGAGATACCGCCACGCGTGGTCATAAACGTAAAGTTGACAAAGTCAGGATGTCCGTAGTGCAAACGTGCGCCAATCTCCGCCATGATCCGCTGAGTGAGCGTACCAAAGGTCGCCTCCTTACCGGCCGCCACGTCGCCCAGAATGCCTACGTTCTCTGAGAAAATAAACTCGCGAGCACCAACAATGGCTACTGGTGTCGGCTGCGGCTCGGCAGCTGGCGAGTACGGCGACACCGTTGGCGGGTTGTACTCCTCAAACTCGCCCAGAATGTTGCGGATCTTGACACACTCCTCCAGATAGTTGTCCTGATTGGCATCAATCAGCTGCAGGTACTCGCCGCGCGTAAACACAATCGAGTGATTCTGATTGTCAGACTTGCCATCACCCAAAATGGGGTTTCCTGGCAGCTGAATGCGGTAGTACGGCTTGCGACGCCCGTCTGGGCCAATTTCAGAGTGGCCGTCAATCAGACACGAGTAAATACGCGGCAGCTCGCCCTCTTCCGAGGCTGGAATCTCTTCCAGATAGGCAATTTGGAGGTCGGGATACGTGCGCAGCAAAAAGTCCGACGCCTCGCGCTCGTCCTTGTTAAACTTGAGGTACCGTTGCATGGCCACCACAAACTTGAACTTGCGCCGGGCCATGCGCTCCAGCTCCTGCTCCAGCCGCTCGCTGCCGTTGCCGCCAAACAGATGCACCATCTCGGGGTTCTCGACACGGTACAGCAGCTTGACTGCCTTGGCATAATTCATAAAGCCTGAAATCGTGCGGTATAGCGTCTGCGACCGCAGCGACGCCCAGATACGAGTGCGCAGAGTGAACTCGGGGGCAGCGCTCTTGAAGCCAATCGTGTAAAACGGCAAGTCGTCCGTCTTCATCTTGGCTTCGGCCTTGTCTGCATCCTGCGCCAGCGCCTGGCCATACGCTGACGCCTGGCCAAAGTTGGTGGAATTCTCCTCGGCAAGAATCTTGGTGTCCTTGACAAAGTTCTCCCACTCGTCCGAGTGCAGCGCTTTGAGGTACTCGAGCACCGTTACACGCGTGTACTGGTCGCTCTCGCGAATAATCTCGCGCAGCGACATCAGGATCTTTTCCGAGTAGTGCGGCGTAAACACGGTAAATGTCGGCATGTTTTCTACCGGCACCGGCTCTGGCAACACTGACGACAGCGACTGGGCAAAGAACGAGATACGGCGCTCAGCCTCCGAGTGCGACGGGTAAAACTCCTGGTTAAACGCCGCGTCATCCTGCGACACAAAGAAGGCCGGCGGCTTGAGCGTGCGCTTGCCGTCATCGTCGCTGGAAACCTGCTGATACAGCAGCTTCTGGACATGGTCTACCGAGAGCAGATGCTCACGGTACATGGAAATGACCACTGCATTCCAGATCTGCGAGCACAGCACCTTGGGCTTGTACTTGACCTCCATGTCAGCAGTGGCCAGAATCTTGGCGTAGATGCGCTTGGGCAGCCGCGAAAACACGTTGCGCCATGGAGTCCAGATCGAGATGCCCAGATAGAACGAGCGCCCGACAGAGAATATGGTGTTCCACACCACATACCACAAATACGTATCCAAGAAGAACAGCACCAGATCCAGCAGCAGCATAAACGCCAGCGTGATGTAGTTTTGGTTTGTGCACAGGTTGGAGTTAAAAAAGCGCTCAGTGCACTCTTCGGCCGGAAGGTGGAACGCGTACAGCCAGCGGAACGGGTCCTTAAAGGACAGCGCCAGGAAGAAGTACGACTCGATAAACTTGCACAGAAAGATTGCTCCCCACAGCGACAGCGAAATCGACCGCGCGGCAATCTTGAGCGGCGGGAAGTTGCCAGCAAATGTGCGGTTAATCAGCCCACGCCCGTTGCGGTTCTTCTTGCGCGGCTTGAACATCAGAGCCGGCGGCATCAACGCCAGGAAAATCGTAAACAGCACCGAGTAGATAAACTGCACAATTGCCACGGCATACGCTGCCTTCCACGTAGACACTGCGCCCGAGTCAGGGTCGTCCAGCTTGCTTGGCACCTTTGACTGGTACACGGCGTTGTAGTCCACCTTGGACAGGTCGTAGTGAGGATCGTCGCCGTTGGGCCACACCCAGAACGTCGGCGCAATGTCAGCAGCCAAAATGACCAAAAACAGCGCTGCCCGCAGCCACAGCGCCCGCTGAGTGTGCTTGTTGGCAGGCACAAAGAACATCTCGGCCAGCGTCCCCAGAAGACAGAGGAAGGGCGCCAAGGATCCACCTGCAGCCATCAGCGTGTAACGTTTAGCATCCTGGTTCGGCAAGTCGGGCAGCACGCCTTTGTTCTTGCCCACCGTTGACTGCACATCGTGCATCTCAAAGAAAGGGTCGTAGAGGAAGTTGGCCACATAGATGATGTAGTACCAGTACACAGTGATGTGCATGACCCACACACGTGAAAAGTTGGTCATAAAGTGCCACATTGTACGTCGCTCCTTGTACGTCTTGAAGAACGACTTCTTCCAGTTGACGTCCTTTAGGCGCTCCCAGCGCTCAGCTGGCGGCACGTCCATCAGCAGCGTCTTGTCGTCAAACTTGATGCAGCGCAGACCCTCGGGCGACCAGAACAGCTCGTTCATGTCGTCGTAGCCAATGGTTTTGGCATGGTCGCGCTCACGCTTGAGGTACTTGCCATTGACCACCTCGTAGCTTTCGTCGCGCAAAAAGTTGTACAGCGGGCACACAATGTTGCACAAGTACTCGCCCTCGGGTGCCGGCTCTACGCGCTGCTGCGCTGCCGGAGACTTTATATAGTCCTCGGCCACCTTGAACAAAAAGCACAGCAGCTCGGCAGTGTACCGCAGATTCCCTGCTTCGCCCCACAGAAGCATCCACAGCGCAATCTGTCGCGCACGCTCGTACTGCGACATCGAGTTCATCTGCGCCCGCCATTTCTCTACAAATGCTGCCGGCGTGTCATCCCGAACGCCGCTGGTTTCTTCCTCCAGCAGCTCCTGCTGCTGCTTGGGGTCGATCTGCTCGCGCAGGGGAGGTGTGTCGTGGTCTAGCTGGGCCGAAAAGTACCAGCGCCGGTAGTTAGCGTGGTCGCCGCCAATGTAGTCTGCATGCAGCATAAGCAGCGCCATTGTCGGGCTCATGCGCGATGCGCGCGAGTCCAGCATGGTCATCATCGCATCATACATGTTGCGCATGTTGTCTTGCTGGAAACCGAGCTTGGCCGTCAAGTCCCGGAAAATGTCCTCGATCTCTTCTTTGGACAGAGGAATCTGGTTGGGGTCGCTCCATGCTGGATACGGCGCATCCGAGTTCAAAAACGCATCGGTGTTTTGAAAGTCCATGAAACCGCCGTTTCCGTTTGACACCCACGAAGCGCTGCGCGAGAACGACGTCACCGAGCCGGTGGGCCGGTACGTTTTCTTGTTCTCAATCAGATTGATCAGCGACTCAGTAGACGGCGCATATGACGCATAGCGACCATCCTCGGCGGCAATACCGGTGGCTGTTGGGTTGCGGTATGCACCAAAGATGTCAATGTCGTTGGAGCCATGCGACGCCGGCGTCCGCACCAACGACGAACGCAGAGAATAGCCGCCATCGCTAACCGAGTCCATGTCCGAATCGCGATTGCGTCCGTTGCGACGCTTGCGAGGCGGTAGCTCGCCCATCATCGGTCCGGGTGGCATCGGTCCATCGGGGCTAAGCAAGCTTGGCGCATCGCTGTGGTTTCCGCCAGCGCTGGTCATGTATAGGTTGTCGCCATAGTCGCCACCGTTGGCGGGTGGGCCGTTGTCTCCGCGAGTGTAATAGGAGACGTCGAACGACTCTGGCCGATCATAGTCGTAATATGCGCTCTCGCCATAGGGGTCGTCTTCGTTTGGCTGCGGCTGCTGGCTGTAGGATCCGTTTCCGCTGCCACCCAGGTACTGGGTAGGCGGGACGTTATCGTACGGGCCCTGCTGCTTGCCGCCGTTACCGTTGTAGTGGGCCATTTACGTGGTTTGTCAGTCTATACTTGCAAGCAAAAATAAAAAGGGGATCAGCAAAACATACAGACACAGCGCAGTAGAGCAGATAAATACTAGAAAACGCTATAGCGCAGGAGAGAAAGAGAGCATTTATAGATGCCAACACAGCTTGCCCGATGCATTATATGAAATATGCCCTAGGAGTAACAGCTCCCGGCGGGTCAGCAGGACCAATAACGAATGGGGGCTTGCGGGTGCATTGGCTCATCAATTAATTTGGCTGAGCTGGATGCATCTGGCACATTGGCAGCAGGTATCAAAGCCACACATAGTGCAGCGCAGCAATAGATAGACCCGGAGATAAACCGGACATTGGGAGAAACATGACCGAAGGGGTATCTGTAGAATGGTAAAAACGTGCATATCGCTGCTTGGCGCAGCTGTGCGGTGCCGTAGAGCAGATGATGTGTACGCAATATAGCTCGGATAATGGGCAGGGGCAATATGTGTAATCCAGGTCACTTGGCACAGTACATACTATTGGGCCTTGTTCAGGTTGCACGCGGTGCATGCAAGTGCAACAAATAATGTAGGAAATAAGGAGGAAAAAATTTTTTTGCAGCTCGAATAGGCTTTGGGCAGACTATAAAGTCGTTTACAGAAAACAAGGCCACAGGTGGCGGCTCGTAGAGAGAGAAAAAGGCAGTAGTAAACGACACAACAACAATATCTGAAAAACAAACCAAGTAAGAATCTGAATAGATCGCAGGCATTGTTTATTCCAGCACCGGCTGCGCGCAACCACCAGCCCTTTCAATGTTCTGGCGTACAAGGCAGCTTGGGAATAAACTCACATTCCACAGGGAGAAAAATACAGCCTCTGGCAGGATGCACAAGCACGCTAATTGCCACAAAATGCCTACAGGGCAAAGCGTGGAGGAGACAGTTTGCAGGACCACTACTGGGGCTGCACATCGCAAAGGAAGGCTATTTGCTGGCACGGGGACATGAGCTGCAAGAGGAATAAAGCTGTGGATAGTAACGGCAGCAGCTATATTGGCGATGTTTATGTTTTGCTTTTTTGCAAAAAGGCAAATGCGGCGTAAGCAGCAAAGTAACTTGAGGATCTGAGGACTCAGACAGAGCCTTGAATGCACTTACCCTCTGGCGACAGATTCGTTTCAGGCCTAATGGGCGGTACGGAGCGCTAAAGGGTTCGGGTGTTTGAGGGTAAAATGTGTGTTGCTGAGAGAAGGGAGTTCAGCAGCTCGAGAGGATGCAGTGAAGGACAGGTCCCTGCAAAGTTCCAGCCAAGCAAGGAGAGAATGCGAAGTATAAAAAAAAGGTGAGGAAAGAAGAGATGTTCAGTAAAGTGATGCACAAAAAAGCTGCAGCCCAATGGGCTATGACGCGGAGTTTCTCAGTCGCTCCAAATGCACTAACATTTTTTTTTTGGCCCTGAGTTTTGGGGGAAGTTTAGAGTAGCACCAGCAAGACTGTGGGCACTTGGCGAGCTGGAGCCGGCGGGGGAGACGATCGCCTTTCTCTGTGGGCTGAGCCCCAGCTCACATTGGCTGGGGGCACATCCAGTCCCACTGGCGCCACCGATTGGCCAGGCAAGCAGCCTGGCCTGGTGATTGGGCCGGGCTGCGGGCCTGATGCACATTGGCGATCATGTTGTCCAGTGGATTTCGATTTTGGCTTCTGCCAAGACGCAGAAAAAGCTTCTTTTTCCGCGCACAGAGACGCTGGGCCCGGGAGTTGGCACAGGTACACAACGTTGGCAGTAGCGGGTGGCGGGCAAACAACGTTATCCAGCGCTACTGCACCGCAGCCGACTGCTAGTTTTAGCACGGGCTGACGTAGCGGATGACGGAAGGCCGACTCGGCTCAGCACATGTGCACAAGCAACACTGTGCAACCACGCGGGCTTTGTTGTTGTTTTTGGGAGCTGCAGAGCGCGCGCTGGATGCACGGAACAGCTTCTCTTTTTCTTTTTTGCACTTCCATCTACGGCTGTTTGCAGCACACCATCCTTCATCTTATTCCATCCGCCGTTGTAACGACTAGAAAATGCGCATCAGCATTGCCTCAGCAGCACTGGTCGGCTTGGCCTCCCAGGTTGCGGCCATAGACCCGCTTGTCATCAAGGGCTCCAAGGTCTTCAACTCAAAGACCGGCGAGCAGTTCTTTGCCAAGGGCATAGACTACCAGCCCGACATCCTGTCCACCAACCAGATACGCGACCCGCTGGCCGACAAGGCGGCGTGCTCGCGCGACCTGCCATTCCTCAAGGATCTGGGCGTCAATGCCATCCGCGTGTACCAGACCGAGCCCTATGGCAACCACGACGACTGCATGAAGATGCTGGCCGATGCAGGCATCTACGTTATGCTGGACCTGAGCACACCCACAGAAACCATTATCCGTGACTCCCCTGCATACGATGCCAATCTGCTGGGCTACTACCAGCGCAAAATCGACGCTTTCGGCAAGTATGACAACACATTTGCCTTTCTGGCGGGCAACGAGGTGGCCAACGCCGCCAACAACACCGACGCCTCGGCGTTTGTCAAGGCGGTGGTCCGCGACACCAAGGCGTACATCAAGAGCAAGGGCCTCTCCATCGCCGTGGGCTATGCAACCAACGACGATGCGTCGATCCGCTGGCAGATGCAGACGTACTTTGACTGCGGGCCTGCTGAAGAGCGCGCCGACTTTTACGGCCTGAACAACTACGAGTGGTGTGGCGACAAGGCCACGTTTGAGACGTCGGGCTATGCCAACATTGTCAAGAACTACACGGACTGGGACATCCCCGTGTTTATGACCGAGTACGGATGCAATGCCATCCGCCCGCGCACGTTCCCGGAGGTTGCTGCCATCTACAGCAACAAGATGACCGACACCTTCTCGGGCGGCTTTGTGTACGAGTACGTTGAAGAGCCCAACAAGTATGGTCTGGTCAAGATCAGCGGCAGCAGCGGCAGCAAGACCGAGGACTACGACAACTTTAAGAAGGCGCTGGCCGCAGTCAACCCCAAGGGCGTCAAGATGAGCAGCTACTCGCCTAGCGGCAAGGAGCAGAGCTGCCCCGACATCAGCAACGACTGGATAGCCAGCTCCACCCTGCCGCCCACCCCCTCCAACGCTACCTGCGACTGCATGATGAAGTCTCTGTCCTGCGTCAGCAAGCTTGATGCTGTCCCCACGTCCGACAGCGAGCTCAAGACCTTTGGCGAGACGGTCGGCAGCATCTTTGGCACTGTTTGCGGCACCATCGACTGTGGCGATGTGTCGGCAGATGCAAAGTCTGGCAAGTATGGCAAGTACTCGGGCTGCAATGCTCTGCAGCGCGTGTCGTGGGTCATGGACGCCTGGTACAAGAACGAGCGCGGCGTAGATGGCTCTTGCGACTTTGACGGCTTTGCTACTGTCACGTCTCCGGAGCTGTCCAGCGACTCAAAGTGCTCCGACCAGAAGGACAGCAACAGCGCTGATGGCAGCTCCAGCGGTTCTAACTCGGATAGCTCAGAGAACACCACCTCGGGCGCTGCATCGGTGGTGGCCAGCAGTGTTCTGGCAGCCGCTGCACTTGCTGCTCTTCTTTGATGTTAATTTTTCCCTTGAGTTGATTAAAGACTTGAAACCCGATCTATTGGAGCCTGCTATTTTTCTACTTCTGCAGATCAAACTTTGTTTGCTTCTTGCAATAGTCCGTTTATTTTAATTTAGAGAACATGGCATTTCTTGATTGGGTTCTTCATCCGACAGAGCTGTGGGCAGCTTTTTGGTACTTTATGCGGCACGCACCGCCAGACGAAAAGACAGTGAAGCTGCAAGTGTCTGGCGACATGAAGCGGTGCTATGACTTTTTGGAAATGACCTCTCGTTCGTTCGCGGCAGTAATTCAGGAACTGAATCCCAAGCTTCGTGACGGCATCTGCCTGTTCTACTTGATTCTGCGTGGGCTGGATACAATCGGTAAGTAATAGCTAAAGCTGCATGGAGCACGCTGCTGTGTGTTAATGTGGCTACGCCCTGTTGTCAAGAGCAAGCTGTACTAACCTTGCATATATTTGTGCTGTGAGCGTAGAGGATGATATGACGATTCCTGGAGCCAAAAAGCGCCATCTGCTGGAAAAGTTTCACGAGACTATTTACCAAACAGGGTGGACGTTTAAGGAGTCGGGCCCCGACGAGAAGGACGCACTGCTGCTGGTGGAGTTTGACGTGGTAGTGAACGAGTTTTTGCGCCTGCCGACCGAGTACCAGGAGGTTATTGCAGACATCACTCGGCGCATGGGCACAGGCATGGCCAAATACACACGTACGCGCGTAGAGAGCATGGAGAGCTACAACGAGTACTGCCACTATGTGGCGGGGCTTGTAGGACACGGCCTGAGCCGGCTATTTGCGGTCTCTACTCTGGAAGATGCGTCCGTTGGAGAGAACCTGGAGCTGGCCAACTCGATGGGACTGTTTTTGCAAAAGACCAACATTACGCGTGACATCAACGAAGACGTGCTGGACGGACGGTGTTTCTGGCCCAAGGAGATTTGGGGCAAATATGCAGCGACAGAAGAGGAGCTGATATCAAAGGCCAACCGCGAAAAGGGCATTAAGGCGCTTAATGAGATGTGCACCAATGCTCTGCAGCACATTCCAGACGTGATGGAGTATCTGAGCCAGATCAAAGAGCCGTCAGTGTTTAGGTTCTGCGCTATTCCGCAGACAATGGCCATTGCCACTATAGTCTTGTGCTATGACAACGCACGTGTGCTCGACGACAACGTGAAGATCCGCAAGGGCGAGGCAATCAAGCTGATATCGCAGTCGGACAACATTGACAGCGTCAAGCGCCTGTTTTACGGATACTTGAATACGCTGGAGAAGAAGAACCACCCAGACAACCCCATGTATGCCGAGGTCAGCAAGATTATTGACAAGACAAAGAAGGACATTGCCACGACGCTCAAAGGCGGCGCACCAAACGACTTCACAGTGGAGTACCTGGTGCTGGTGCTGTTCTTTTTTGCGCTTGCAGCGTTTTTCTACTTATACCCGGTATTTTAATGTTTAAATAGAACATGGCTGACATCTGAAAGCAACTTTGATTCGGCAATTAGCATTGTATTGTAGATGAGAATGATAACGATTGCATCATCCGCTGCATATACTCCAGCACTTTCTTCTCCCAGGGTTTATGAATTTTTTCCTTTCGCCAGCCAAGCACGCAAACCCGCCTTGTTTTGTCGGCGGTATCTCTATAGTACCAGTTCTTAGACAAACGTAAGTTCTTATAAATGGTAAACGTGGGCACAGATCAGAGACATACAGCGATAGCAACACAGCAGCAGCAGCAGCAGCGGCGGCGGCGGCGGCAGGCACCGTTCAGCAGCCGCATTCAAGCCGGGCAGCAGCTAGCCAGAAACCTGAGCGAATACGCAGGCAATGATGATGTGGTAGTACTTTCCGTAAGCCGCGGCGGAGCAGTGGTGGGCTCGGTGGTAGCGTCGATGCTTGGCGAGAACATTCCGCACTGGTACTACAAAGTGCAGACAATTCCATGTCAGCAGATGCCACGGCTATCGCTAGGCAGCGTTGCAGGCGACGGCAGCGTGCGGCTAGACAACATGGTAGCGCAAAGCCTGGGCATTCAAACGACCGACCCACAGCTGCTGCGACAGATATCCGCCATCAACCGCCGGCTACGGCACGACCAGGCAGCGTTCCACAAGACAGCGCCCTCGTCTGAGCAGCTGCAGGGGCGAGTTGTGATTGTGGTGGACGATCTGGTCGAGGCTGGCGACACGATGAGAGAGGCAATTATGCATCTGCGGCACTGCTTTGATGCGCGGCGGATTATAGTTGCCGCGCCCGTGTGCCTGGCCGACCTGCGCAAGCAACTGCAGCGGCATGTCGAGGGAGTGGTGGATATTGTGTCGCCACTGTATGTAGGCGCGGTGTCGCAATGGTACGCCGGTGGCGCGAATGTTTTGCCGTGTGAGCGGCAGGTGCTGGCGCTGATGTTTTCGCGTGCCAATAACCGGTTCGACAACGCATAAAGCCTCTTTACATTTTTGCAGGCGGCGCAGTATCTCGTTGGTTTCCACTAGGGCTAAATCCACATACACCAACAGCTGCTGCCCTCATCCGAGATCCCAAATGCACCTTTGGTTTATTGGGTGTTAGGGTCAGTGGAAGGCCAGGTTGCACCAACACTCTTTTTTTCTCTCCCTCATCCCCCTCTTCATCATTGAATCTCAGGACACAGAACTTCTTTTCTTCTGCTGCAAGCTCTCTTATTTATTTGTATTTAAAAAAACTAGGACACTAGCAAAGCTAAGCGAATTATACACATGGCGTTTATCAACAAGATACTGCAAAAGACAAAGCATAAAATCAGCGACCGGGACAGTAGCGGGAGCGGCGGCAGTACCATGGTGCTGGAAAAGACAATACTGCCCGATATGGATTCGCCGACTAATCCCCCGATGTTGCCGAACACTCCAGCGATGTCACAGCCCCACGCATACTCGACCGTGCCCAGTCAGAAGCATGTGGTGCCATCCAATGCGCCAATGCCGGCCACACATACAAATGTTGCTGTCCGTGCAGCGTCGTTTTCAGTTGGTGCGTACGGAGCCCATCAGGGCCTGAGTGCGGGCCACACACAGCCAATGCACACCATGCAGCCGCAACAGCAGCAGCAGCAGCAGCAGCAACAACACCAACAACAACAACAACAGCAGCAGCAGCAGCAGCAGCAGCAGCAAATCCAGCAGCTTCAGCAGGCGCTGACAGGCCACCAGCGGACTTATGAAAACACGCATGTGCGGCTGGATG
Organism: Coemansia sp. RSA 1250; assembly: GCA_027578955.1. NCBI lineage: Eukaryota > Fungi > Kickxellomycota > Kickxellomycetes > Kickxellales > Kickxellaceae > Coemansia > Coemansia sp. RSA 1250. The sequence continues at coordinate 267,464 of JANBTS010000001.1, read as the reverse complement.
ATTTTGAAGTGTTCCGGACAGTCGGCACGGGGTCGTTTGGGCGCGTGCGGCTGGTGCAGCATCGGACCACCGGCAAGTACTACGCTATGAAAGTACTGCGCAAAAGCCATGTGGTGCGGGCCAAGCAGGTTGAGCACGTAAATAGCGAGCGGCGCATTCTGGCCGAGTGTAGCTGCCCGTTCATCGTGTATATGCTAGGTACATGCCAGGACCGACAGAACCTGTACTTTTTTATGGAGTACGTGGTGGGCGGCGAGCTGTTCACTTATCTGCGGCGATACCACCGGTTTCCGCCTGCCGTGGCCAAGTTCTATGCTGCCGAGGTGCTGCTGGCGCTAGAGTATCTGCACGAGCGCAGCATCATCTGGCGTGACACCAAGCCCGAAAACATTCTGCTGGACGAGCGCGGCCATGTCAAGCTGACTGATATGGGATTCGCCAAGAAGGTCATGGACCGCACATGGACGCTGTGCGGCACGCCCGACTATCTGGCTCCCGAGGTCATCCAGGCCAAGGGCTACGGGCGCTCGGTGGACTGGTGGGCCCTGGGGATTCTGATCTTTGAGATGATCGCTGGATACCCGCCATTCTACGACGAAGACCACTACCGCTTGTATGAGAAGATTTTGGCGGGGCGGATCCAGTGGCCGCCGCAGTTTGATCCGGTAGCACGCGACCTAGTGTCTCGGCTGCTGACTGCCGACCTGTCGCGGCGGCTGGGCAATCTGCACCGCGGATCGGCGGACATCAAGGAACACCGCTGGTTTGCCGAAGTAGACTGGGACAGGCTTGCTGCTCGCGAAATTCCCGCTCCGCTGATTCCCCCGCAGAAGGTTGCCGGCGACACATGTAACTTTGACAAGTACCCTGAAACCACAGAGACTTACGGTGATATGATTTCCGAAGACCCCTATTCAAACCTATTTGTGGAGTTTTGAAATCTGCCTGTGTAGCTTGACTCTTGAGGAGTTTTCGTTTGTTGTATACATTTGCTGTCCAAAAAAAAATAAGCTTAAGGATTAAATGCTGTAAATGTAAACCCCCTCCACAAAACACGTCAGTGCTTGGACGAAGAATTAGCACCTATTGTAACCTGTGCAGCCTTAATTTCCCAATTGAGGGGATGCTGCAAGTGCAATGTCCGTGTGACTGCTTAAAGTGTTCAGGGTATTTTTTTTTCCGTCCGGAAACAACTTCTTTTTCCTTAATTTCTTTATTTCTTAGATAGGCCTTGATGCCAGCCGAAGTGCAAGTGTACAACGCAGAGACCGCAGCGGCTACCGCTGCGCCAGCACGCAAACAAAACATAGCATTCGCCTGGTTTGCCGGTAGCTTGGCATCCTGTGGAGCCGTAACGTTCACCAACCCCTTTGAGGTACACAAGCCATGCTTTTGACTGTTTATCTTCTATCTTTTTGCCAATTCAATGTTTTCCTTTGTAGGTGGTGAAGACACGATTGCAGCTGCAGGGCGAGCTGGCCAAGGCAACGCCGAATATGGTCAAGCCATACCACAATGTTGCACAGGCATTTTGGGTCATTGGCAAGAACGAAGGACTGCGCGGCCTGCAGAAGGGATTGGGCCCAGGATACATGTACCAGATAATGCTCAATGGGACACGGCTTGGGCTGTACGAACCAGCCAAAAACGCGCTATATTCGGTAGTTACAGGGAGTTCCAGCAGCGGGCAGAAGCCAATAATCCCTCTCAATGTCGCTGCAGGCGGAATGTGTGGAGTAGCAGGTGCAGCACTGGGGTCGCCATTTTTCCTGGTCAAAACACGCATGCAGTCGTCATCAAGCTTTGCGGCTGTCGGACACCAGCACCACTACAAGAGCTCGCTGGACGGGCTACGGCAGATCTGGCGTCAAGGCGGCATGCGCGGACTGTTCCGTGGCATGGACGCGGCAATGATGCGGGCAGGCGCCGGCTCATCGGTGCAGCTGGCCACTTACGACCACTTTAAAAGCTACATTTCACGCAAGCTGTCGCACCGAGGGCTTGACGACAACAGCGTTTATACACACTTTATGGCCAGCATGGGTACCGGGTTCTTTGTGTGCCTGGTGATGAATCCCTTTGATGTCGTCAGCACCCGAATGTACAACCAGAAGGCTGCTGCAGCTGGACATGGCGGTGCGCTGTACAAGAACCCGCTGCAGTGTTTCTACAAGACCGTGAGCACCGAGGGTTTCTTTTCGCTCTACAAGGGGTTTTTGGCCCACTATTTGCGGCTGGGCCCGCATACCATCCTGATGTTTGTGTTCGTGGAGCAGATCAAGGCGCTGGGCGCTCGTTACTTTTAACTTTGGTGTAATATACTCGGGTGGCCATGCCAAAAATGCACTGCATAAATTGAAGCTGATATAGCAGCTCGCTTTGTCTTTGGAATCCCCCCTTGCAGTAATGGAGGAGGGACCGGATTCCCACGTCATGTGAGAATTAAAGTCCCAGCCTCGGAAGGCAAATCCGGGACACGTGGCCCGCTCCGGTATCGATAAGCTCATGGCGAGGATTGCGTGCTGAACAGCTCATATTTCATGGGTGTCAGAGCTGTTCGGCTCGCAATCAAAGCCACTGCGGACAGAAAGGCGCTGTCTTGGTCTGCGCATTATAAAGAGCGTTCAGGTGACCCACTCCAAATCATCATCAGTCATTTAAAAAGCCCCAGTGCCTTTCACTTACTCTCCACACCTGGAATTTTTCTCTTTTCTTTTGTACTCTTTAGCACTGTTTCAACTCGTCAAACAACTAAATTTCTGCAGCTTTTTTACACTTGTACTATTCAGCAACTCCAAGCAAGCACTATCTGAGATGCGTGTCAGGTCGTTTACCATTGTCCTAGTGGCAGCTGTCGCCACTGTGGTTTCGGGAAGTCCGCTTCATCCTCGCGTAGTAGGCGACGCTCCGCTTCTGGCCAGCTACGAGGCAGAGAACATCCCCGACAATTACATCGTCGTGCTGAAAGACTCCGCCAAGCCAGTAAAGCAGATTCTGGACGGCCACTTCTCCTGGCTGACTGCCGACATTCAAGAAGCCAACGCGCGTGCTCCGTCATCCCACGACGCCAACCGCGTCAACCACATCTACAGCGACACCATGGTGGGCTATGCCGGGCGCTTTGAGCCCGAGATTCTCGAGCGTATCCGCAAGTCTGATGACGTCGACTATGTGGAACGTGACTCGGTGGTTTATGCGCTGGAGACGCAGAAGAACGCGCCCTGGGGGCTGGCGCGTATCTCGCACCGTCAGCCACTGGGTTTTGGCACCTTTAACAAGTACGTACACGAGCCCAGCGGCGGCGAGGGCATCACGGTGTATGTGGTGGACACCGGTATTAACATCGGACATGTGGACTTTGAAGGCCGTGCACGCTGGGGTAAGACCGTGCCCATCAACGACGTCGACGAGGACAAGAACGGACACGGCACCCATGTGGCAGGCACAATTGCCGGCAAGCGCTTTGGCGTTGCCAAGAGCGCCGAGGTTGTCGCTGTCAAGGTTCTTGGCTCCAACGGCTCCGGCTCCATGTCTGACGTGGTGATGGGAGTTGAGTTTACTGTCAAGGAGCACCGCAAGGCGGCAGCAGCAGCGGAGCGCGAGGGCAAGAAGCACCGTGGCAGTGTGGCCAACATGAGCCTGGGCGGTGGATTTAGCCGTGCACTGAACCTGGCAGTTGACGCTGCTGTCCGTGCCGGCGTGCACTATGCGGTGGCAGCTGGCAACGACAACCGCGATGCATGCAGCTACTCGCCAGCCAGTGCTCCCAACGCCATCACGGTAGGAGCAACCACCATCATTGACGAACGCGCATGGTTCTCGAACTTTGGCAAGTGCGTTGATGTGTTTGCTCCAGGCAAGGACATTCTGTCGACCTGGATTGGCAGCAGCCACAGCACCAACTCGATTTCAGGCACGTCGATGGCCAGCCCGCATGTTGCTGGTCTGGCTGCATACCTGCTGTCGCAGTCCAACAGCACTCTGACGGCCACTGAGCTCAAGAACATGATGTTCACCATGGCCACCAAGGATGTCATTGCTGACCCAGGCACGGAAAGCCCCAACCTGCTCATTTACAACAACCCGCCCAAGATGTAAAAATAGCCTCCTGGCCGTTTACTTGATTGATTTACTTAAATCCCTCCCTCACAAAGGAACATTGACAAACATCGTGAGCAAAAATTAACAGAGCTTAGTAATGCAAAGGAGCAGCTGAATGGGCAACTGCGCAGTAAAATTGCGAATGGAAAAAGCCCAGAGTGTTCGAAAAGAGGGGCGATGACGTCTGTGATTGGCCAAGTAGCCTGCTGAAGTCATCCCTCCCTCCTTGGCCGCAGCACTATATAAGCGCAGTCTAGCTCTGCCTCCACTCCAGCCTTTTTTCTTCTCTCTAATATTTTTACTATTGGAATTTTATACTCTTATAGTTACTCGTTTTTCTTCACCATGCAAATTTTTGTCAAGACTCTGACGGGCAAGACTATCACCCTCGAGGTGGAGTCCAGCGACTCTATTGAGAACGTCAAGGCTAAGATTCAGGACAAGGAGGGCATTCCTCCGGACCAGCAGCGCCTGATTTTCGCCGGTAAGCAGCTGGAAGATGGCCGCCAGCTCTCGGACTACAA